>MVAP01000216.1:0-12678 GCA_014825765.1 Cystofilobasidium macerans | reverse complement strand
GTGGGGGGGGGGAGCGGGGGGGGGTGGGGGGGGGGGGGCGTGGGGGGGCGGGGGGGGGGGGGGGGGGGGGGGGGGGGGGGGGGGGGGGGGGGGGGGGGACGACGAGCGACGCCAAGACTTCGGCTCCGACGAGGGGTGGCAGCACTCTGCAAGAGCTCATCATCACCGCCTCTCTGGCTTTCTTCGCCATTGCCCTCGTAACCATCACCTCGCTATATCGACCTTCTCAGTCGCACATCCATTCCCAACATGCCCAGTTTCTTTAGCCTAGGCGACTCCGCTTCAAGCGAGAATTCGGCGGCCGAGTCGCAGACGACGCTTGTACCAGAAGCCGACTCCAGCATTCAGCCTTCTGCCGACTGTAAGATCGTCAGCGACGAGTCGACGGGTATCGACCCTGCCGCGAAGAAGGCACGATTGGCCGAGCTCCAAAAGCTGGCGAAGGATAAAAAGGAGGCCGGTGAGTCGCCCGTCAGGCCAACCGGAGTGGGGGAGGGCAATTGCAGGTTCCGAGCGCGGGCTGACCCTATATTGCCCTATACAGCCGCCCGCCAAGAGTTCTTGCGAAAGCGCGCAGAAAAGGAAGCCAAGAGTGGGAATGCCTTCTACGGCACGATGGCCGGCGCAGGATGAGAATGAGAAGGAATGAGTCGGTCGACGAGGTTGAGAATCAGGTGTCAAGGCCGAAGCCTGTTTCGGAACCGGCGAGATCGCCTTGAATGTACGCCGCACAGCGAACCTCGACGTCTTCCGACTGTCTACGCTCTCTACGGATAGCTGCGAGGTGATTGTAGCGGCGACAGCTCTAGGAGAGAACCGGAGAGTCTGATCGTATCAATGAGGGAACCCAGCCAAGCCGCAGTAAAGAGAGGGAGGAGATTGTGTGGGCGAAGAGTGCAGCTTGAGGCTAGCAACCGCTCCTCTCGTGCTCCGTGAACGTCCGTAGTCGACGCTGACTCACTGTGGCTCATCACGCCTGCCCCATGATGGCGGCTGACCACTTCTGAAAGTTCGTTCGACCCCGTTGAGGTCAATTGCTCGACTGCAGGGCAGGAGGAATGGCGGCCCGGCGCCGGCCCGGCCCTCGGTTGGCGGACGAATGCATTGAGCCGGCGCCCGGCTGCTGCAAGACGGACGGACGTCCAGTCACCTCGACGCCACTGCTTCCAGCCTTCTCTTGACCATCACTTTCCTTCTCTCACCTCCCGCACCTTTTCCTTTATACCTTGATCGCAGCCATGACCGCCCCGGAGACGAACGGCCACAAAGCCGAGTTTGGCATGACCGGCACTACGTTCACCGGCGACTCGACAACGCTCCGGCGCGAGGCCTACCTCGAGTCGCTTGGCTTACCCGACGAGAAGGCCTCGGGCGAGCTCGTCCGTCGGTTGATCAAGAACGTCATCTCGATTAAGGACGAGACGGGTGCGTCTGCAGTCTTTGCACTGAGGCGAAAGGTGCTGCGGGCCGGGAGGTGGACGTCAGAGCGTGACCAGCCGAGCCGGAAGCTGACCGAGCTTGCTCTTCTACCAATCCGGCACCCCTTCGCAGGCGAGTTTCTCCTTCACCTGCCCGGCGGTAAGGTAGTTGACACAAAGAGCTGGATGGAGGGCTGGGAGTGGACGCATGGGTCAGTCTTCGCGAGCTCTGTCACCCCTTCAGGACTGGACGCTGATGCCGCTGCCCTTCGGCGATCGCCGTCCCTCCGCAGCGTCGGTCTATACGGTGCGGCCCCCTCCTCGAATTCACGACCACCTCCTCCATCTCGTCATCACTAGCCCCTTCATCTCCAACCGTGACGAGTTGGCTGACCTTGATTGACCGAGCTGCAGGCATCCTCAAATCGTACCAGGTGACGTCGGACCCCGCGATGCTGCAAACGATGGTCGACTGGTTCGACCACCAGTTTGCTAAGGGCACGCCGTCCAAGGTGCGAGAGGGGGCGTTCACTGGATCCCAGGGCTTGTTTTGACCAACGAATTGGCCCCACCCGGTCAGAATGTCAACACGGTAGCGCCTTTCCTCACGCTCGCTTACCTCTACGAGATCACCAAAGAGTCAAAGTACCTCGCCTACCTCGACGCTTGGGCCGAGTGGGTGATGAACGACCTACCACGGTGAGCGCCCCGCCCGAACACCATTTTTCTAATATGTCTCAATCAAGCCGGTACTGACGCCTTTTCGTCTGCATCCTCTTCCTCACACAGGACCAAGTCGGGTGGTTTCTGCCACACGACCTACGTATCTGACCACGATGGCCAGCTTTGGGACGACACCCTGATGATGACGGTCCTTCCTCTAGCCAAGATTGGCCTCCTCCTCAACCGGCCAAAGTATATCCAGGAGGCCAAGAAGCAGGTCTTGATTCACATCAAGTCAGTCCCCCGCACTCTGTTCCCTATAATCGCTTGTCTCTGCCTGGCAGGCTGATAGACCATCGCTTCTCGATAGGTTCCTGCAGGACAAGAAGACGGGCCTCTTCTTCCACGGTTGGACAGACCATGAGGGTGGCCACAATGTCGGTCTCAAAGACATGACATGGGCTCTCATCTGCAAACATACCCGCTGACGAGGCTTTGTTTCCCGATCCGTCACCCTAACCAGTATGCCAACGCTCTCTGGGCTCGGGGCAACTCGTGGCTGACAATCTTCATCCCCGAGTTCCTCACACTTCTCTCCGACTCGTCGACCTCGCCCTCGCCGACGACGTTTGCAGCCGATCCGATGGCGAGCGCGGACGATTTTCTCCGCAGCTACCTCATCAGCGTCCTCAAGGAGCAGGTCGACGCCCTTGTCGAGTGCCAGGATGAGACGTCTGGCCTCTGGCACACGCTTATCGACGAGTGAGTTCTACAAAAGCGCTTCCTTGTATAACATCCTGCACCCCTCCTAGATCCCAGAGTTCCTGACATGCTTCCCCGCTGTGACCTTCCTTATCCCCAGGCCATCGTCGTACCTCGAGAGTTCAGCGACAGCCGGATTTGCGTACGGCATGCTTCACTCGCTCCGCAAAGGTTATCTCAAAGGCGAGAAGTACGAGGCAGCCGCCCTCCGCTCGGTTAAAGGCATCGTCGAGCGGATCGCAGCGGATGGCGAGTTGGCCGACGTCAGGTCCGTTGCCTTGCCTGTCCTCTTCCTCCGGCGCCCGCACTTTATCCTCCGCTCCTCGTTCCACATATGAGCACACACAAGTGTTTGAGACCTTTCAAGTATCTCCAGAAGACTGATTGATCCCAAGCCATTCGTCCCGCCCCCTCGCTGGAACAGCTTTGGTACGCCTGTCTTCTCGGACCTCCAGGGCTACCGCGATGTACCTCTGACCTCCATGGCCTACGGCCAGAGCATGGTTCGTCTTCCTATTTGCCAAGAGTCTTCCCATCACTCGAGTAAGGACGCTGAGCAAGTCACCGCCTATTCATCGTCGCTACCGGGAACGTCCAGGCTATGCTTCTCATGGGCGAGTTCAAGCGTCGATTCCTGTAGAAGGACGACCTGTAATCCGTCCCACTTCCTCTCCGAGCACCGGCACCGACCCCCCGCTTCCTCTCTTCCTCACTGGAACTTCATGACGTGTCTTTACAACAAAAGGTAGCTTTGCCCGCATCGTCCCTTCCACGCGTCCCCTAAAGCCGGATTTTAAGTAGAGGGGTCATAGAGAGGCCGGCGGGGATCCGAAAGAGAGAGGGAAAAGAGAGAGCCCATGCTCTCCAGTGTTGTACAACATGTCCGCCCGCTACTTGGTCACCTGGGGCTGCTTCTTCTTGACCACAAGGCCTGGAATGCCCAGACCACCACCTCCACTACCGAGCTTCTTCTTCTTGGCTGCCGCCGCCCCAAATCCAAATCCTCCCGCGCCTCCGCTGCTACCGACCGACGTCGTTGTCGTCGACGACGGCGCGGAGGGAGGTCGACCGAGGCCTTTCTGGGAGAGGAGAGAGCCGAGCGAGGGTGGGCCGTCGGCGTCGTCAAGCTTGCGCTTTATCGAGAGCGTTGCCGAGGGGGGATCGGCAGCAACGGTAGCCTCCTTCTCGGCGCCCTCCTCGGCTTCGCTTGTTTCGTCGTCGTCGTCGTCGTCGGTGGGCATCGCCCGGCCCTTGCCCTTGGAGTCTTTCGCCACCGTCGCCACCGCAGACGCCGACGGCGCCATCGGATCCGGAATCCTCGAGAAGACTTGCCGGACGAGTGCCTCGTCCTCCTCTGCCTCGGCGATCCGACGGAGGTCGTCTGCCGTCAGACGGGACGATGACAGGTGGGCCGGCGTTGTCGTCACGTTTCCTGAGGCGCGCTCTTGGCGGGCATTCCGAGTTCTGTACGTGCGCGTCAAAAGTTCAGTCGATAGTCATGTGTCAGCCGATCGGATGCCGTGGATCGACAGGCAGGGAGGACGAAGCCGGGTGCAGAATGAGGCGCAGAGGTGGATGTCTCGCGTGCACGAGGACTAGAGAGAGCCCAGCCGAAGGGAGAACGGGGAAGGGACAGGCAAAGGGGGAGAGTGGCGCTGGAGTAAGCAGAGGAGGACGAACCTGATATCCTGTAAAGCGTCGAGGATCTCCATCTCGCGCTTAGAAGCTTCCGTGCTCTGCTCAAGCAGCTTCATCGCGTCCTGCTCGTCCTCGCGCCGCTGGCGGTCTTCGTCGTCCTCGTCGTCCTCGCCGGCACCTGGAACGTAGGAGGCCGATGCATGGGCATCGACGTCGTCTCTCCAAGACTTGAAGGGGGGGGGAAGAAGATTCGGTCCAGAGTCAGGTCCAGGCAAGGCAGGCCAGGGTAGAAACATCGGCAACAAGAGGGGAGGGAGGGGATCAAAAGCGCATGCGAGAGGTGCCGGAGGACGCGAGAGAGGAACGCACCTCAAAGTTGCGCGAAGCACCCTGCTCGCAAATGTAATCAGCGTTCTTGGGGTCCGTCTTGAACGTGATCTCGGTCGAGCAGAGCGTGCACTTGATATAGAAGCGGAAGATCTGGAAAGGGGCGGAGCGCGCGTGAGCGTTCAGAGTTCGGGAAGGTACGAATGTGAACGCCACACAGCAGAAGCAGAGCGGAGGCGCGACGGCCCATCGTCTGGTTCTGTTGATTCTGCCCGGAAGAACGCACCTTGATGCCCATATAGTCCTCACCCAGAGCCGTCTCCTTGCGGGCGTTGAACTTCTTGCCCTTGTAGATGTACTCTCCGCACGCGTTGCAACGCATTGAGAAGGGCGCCATCAGCCGGATGACCTGCTGCTGGTTCTTGTCCTTGAGCTTGCGGCGCGGGATCTTCGCCGGATCGAAGTCTGGTGAAGGGGGTCCAAGGGGGAGGGCGGGGTCAGCCGAGGGGCGCGCTCAGAGGCGACTGTAGGGATCCTTACCCGGCGGGAAGTACTTGTTGAGGACCTGCAAACAGATGTCGAGTCAGGAGCTGATCTCAAGAGATCCTTGCGAGCGACGTACCTTGCGCTCAGACATGCTGCCGAATCGTCGTTGTGGTGGTGGTGGTTAGGAGGCTAAGCCGCAGTCGGCGTCGAGGGCGAAGTCAGCATGCCAGCCAGCGCCCGACCTCGAACCATCACCAACTCGACCATGTCCAACACGACCAAGAAGGGCTACCACAACATCCATGGCGTCAATCCTCAGGCGCTCGTCGAGAAGGTCATCCGGACTCGGATCTATGAAAGCCCCTACTGGAAGGAGCACTGCTTTGCCCTCTCGGGTTCGTGTCGTCACGCTTCCGGCGCGCCGTCTCTCACCCGCACACCGTGCTCCCTTCACTTTCACCGAGCTGACGTTTGCCCCTTCTCCTTCTCCTCACCCCGTCAAATCAGCTGACACGCTGATTGACAAGGCGGTCGCGATGCAGACAATTGGCGGCGTCTACGCCAATCAGCGGCCGACTGAGTTTCTCTGCTTGACGCTTAAGCTGCTTCAGCTCCAGCCTGAGAAGGAGATCCTGATCGAGTACCTGACGGCCGAGGAGTTCAAGTACGTCCATCTCCGTCTCCAGCTTGCTCTTGCATACTCTCTCTCTTTGAGCCTGATGCTGCTTCAATCAGACGGTGAAATTTGCCTGCGTGTTCCATGCTGACACTCTTCTACGTCACCCACAGGTACCTCCGAGCACTCGCAGCCTTCTACATCCGACTGACGTTTCGACCGGTCGAAGTCTACGAGACGCTCGAGCCCCTTCTCCGAGACTTTCGAAAAATCCGGTATCGTGATGAGTGTACGTTCTCAACCTTAGCATCTTCTGCTGCTCCGTTCTCTGCTCTGGCCGACCTCTCCGAGAGGACTGAGAGGGGGGAGAGAGATTGAGCACGTGCTGAACTTAACCTCTTTCCGGCTTGTGAAATCTCTCCCTGCGATTGACATATCCGTTACGCAATGACCGTGGGCGACACGAAAAGCCGGCTACTCGATTCTCCACTTCGACGAGTTCATCGATCAACTCCTCCGTGAGGACAGAGTCTGCGACGTCATCCTCCCTCGGTTGACCAAGCGCGATGTTCTTGAGGAGACGGAGGGACTTGGGCCGAGATCGAGCGTCCTCGAATCCGCACTCGAGGGCGAGGAGGCGAGTGGGAGCGAAGATGGCCGTCGGAAGGTGAGGCGGGACGAGAGCATGGGGAAGGGGAAGGGTCGGGCCGACGGTGCCGACGACGACGACGCGAAGATGGCTGTCGACGACGAAGACGACGCAGGAACGTTGGATCGACGGCGGTCAAGGCGATCGCGCTCGTTGTCATCGGCCTCGTCAGGCTCCCAGGGAGGCCGCTTCATCTCGCGCTCGCCTTCTCCCGGCATGTCGTCCCCCCGCGGCGGCCATCGTCGCTCGCGGTCCAACTCGTCGGCCTCGTCGGCAGCGGCCTCGGATGTCTCTTGGCGGAGTCGGAGTCGGAGCATCTCGCCCGATCGGCTAGAGCGCATGATGGCCGAGGCAGTGGGCGAGGGCCGATGGAAAGCGGCGGCCGTTGAGGAGGGGACGCGCGCCGACGTTGACGCCTCAACGGTTGATGACGATCGCGTCGCGGGCGATGTGTGATGTCTTTTCAATCAAGCGCAACAATCTGTCGGATCCTAGCTCCTTACCAGTCAGCGACCAGATCTAGATAGAGTGTGGGCATTGTCCGGGAGTGAATTCGCGAGCAAACGCCGTGCTTCGACATGTTGGTTTGCCGATGCGGCAAACAGCTGCTCTCATCATCGCAATGCGTTGCAGCTCATGCGGCCTGCAGTTGATTGCGAGTTTGCATACCGAAGCGAAGTGACGCGATCGTTCCGGAGCAAGAGACGAGAATCCATTTTGGGGCCCCTTGTTGACTCACTTCAATCGACCACCAACGCGTTGTGTTGACCAGACTGCCTCCCACCAATGCAGGCCACACGAGCTCGCTCTAGGCAGGAGGAGTCCGCGACCCGTCTGCTGGTTGCTGAGCCGTCCTCCCCTCCACCCTCTTCAATCGCCCTCGACTACCGCGCCAATCGCCTACTTCAAAGGGAAGGACATGAACGAGAAGGAACAGGATTTTGGCCGGAATATATCGCGGGAGGTTGGCATTCATATCGGGCCGCCGACAACAAGGGTTGAGGCGGAGAAAGAAAGGGGTAAGCTCACTTGCCGAGCTTCTTCCGCAGCGCCTTCTGGGCCTAGAGAGAGAATCAACGTCAAGAAGATGTCAGCTTTAGTGCAAACAAAGATAGCCCGGCGCAATGGTCTAGCTGTATTCTGGCGGCGAAGGAGACGGACCTTGATACGCTTCTTGTACTTGTGCTTGCTCATCTTCTTCTTACGTTTGCGGACAACCGAGTCGAGCCGGATCCCCTCTCCGCCCGTCTGCTGCTCTTCGTCGGTCCTGCGACGGACCGTCTGCTCGTACTCAGCCATAAGGCGGATTGCCTGCCGGCCGGCGGGCGAGATACCTCGGTCGGCGGTTGCCTGCGAGGACAGATGCGAGACGGCCAGCTGGCGGAAGAGCGAGTGCGTAAAGTAGGTCTCGTCTTCATCAAAGACGACCGCAGCCCGCCGAGTCGAGGAAACCTCCGACGAGGCGGCTGCAGCGGCGAGGACCTCGGCGTGGGCTGACGCCGGCGTCGACCGGCCGATATGCGGGTGCGACGGCGGGAACCAGGTGATGATCTCGCTCTCGAGCGCCCAAAGCGACGAGTCGGGCGCGTCCGGGTCAACGACGTCCTCGGTCATGAATGCCGCCGCGGGACTCGTCAAGGAGGCGGAGGAGGATGAGGGAGACGACGCAAAGAGCCAGTCTTGCGAGAGAACCGTCGGCAGAGCGAAGGCGGCCTTGCCGCGATTCGGCGAGGCCGAGAAAGTCGAGGGCAGAGCTGCGGCAGTGACCGTCGACGAAGTCGGTCTCGGCCCGTTCGACGGCCCTGCTGCAGGCGACGAAGTCGGCATGGGCCCCTTGCTGCTGGTGCTGCCGCTATTGCTGCTGCTATTGCTATGGCTGGCCGTCTTGAGCGAGAGCGGGACTGCCGACCCTCCGGCCGGCGTGGCCGGTGGCGACGGTGTCTCGGCCAGGTGCCGAGACACGTCGACAACGTCTGGCTTGGATGGTGCCGCGTCTCGGTCGATGCTTCGCGGCGCCGACGACGCAAAGAGGCGGGCGCTGGCGGCCAGGGTCGAGGGCAGGCTGCCAGCGACGACAGCGACGCCGCGGGCCCGCGCACCGAGCTTGGTGGCGAACATTGGTGGACGCCCGATGAGTCTTACTACTACTACTCCTGCTGCGAAGTTGCGAGCAAGATCTCGACAGATGGAAAGGGGGTTGTGCGAGGGGCGGTGGGCTCCGGATGAGGGTAGGCGATGTTGGCAGGCCGCTGAGCTCTGACCGCCTTGACAGGAGCTGGCCGAGCGGACGGCGCGCCGGCGGCCTCGAGAGGCGGAGCGGGCATACTTGAATCCGTTGATGAATCGTGCCCTTCGCCCGCTCCGAGCGTACTCATGGCGAATGGCTCTCCCCCACTGCTGGAAATCGCATGTTGGCCCTCGAGTGAGAAATTTCGAGCACATACAAGTACATGGAAACAGGTAAATCAAGAGGGTCTTGCCAAGAGCTGAAATACGGAGTGACGTCTTGCCAGACGCGCACTTCAGGACGAAACTAGGTAGGCACCCTTCGCCGGTCTTCTAACTCAGAAATGACTGTGCACCGACAGGAATGAAAGGCAGGAATTGGAAAACTGGTGATCCTGCGTTTCTGCAGACTAAGCCTTGGAGTTTCTGCACCTCTGGATTGGGAATAAGACTCTTAGAAGGCCATGCGACGCAGATACCCGTTCCAGCCCTACCGATTTTTGCTGTGCGACTAGTCGCACCGGTTCTTCTGGACCAAGGAATTCTCAGCCAATTGTAGACAGCTTATGATTCCCCTCGTCAGCGAGGCCAGAGACCTGGCGATGGAGTGATGCGCCAGAAAAGTCGGACGAGGCCACAATTTGTAAGCTCCTTGGCTCTGAACGCGTTCTCGCCGGCCCTTGCTCAGTCTCCAATGCTCGTCATCAACTGAGGACCATCGATGTCAGCTCAGCAGAGAGAGAGACATTGAGCTGCGACTGAATGGGGGAGGATCGAGTCGAAGTGTTGGGCAAAGAAGGACTTGCTCGCGGCTTTTCTGATCCCTGTCTGGCGCAGAAGCTAGTTTCTCGGACTTGTCGCGCCCGCCCGCCTCCCCCCTCTGGCTCGCCCGCCTCCCGGCCCCTCCTGGCACGTTGCTTTCGCTTCTCTTGCTCCTCTCGCCACGTAACCTGCCCCGCCTTCTTTGTGAGCGATCCTCGTCCTCGCCACCCGCGCTCCCGGCCTTGGATGGACCCGTACAGCTCCGTCCTGCCCCCGTACCATCGCCCGCCGCCAGCCCATCTCTCCCGCGAGACCGCCCCGTCGGCCTACCCTCTCTTCCCCGCCGCGCCGTCGCGCAGGGACCCGCCTTCCTCGGCCTCCTCGTCGTCGTACTACCGGCAGCAGCAGCCGTCGATCTACGGCGACCGACCGTATCCCGCCGACGGTCGTCCGTCCTACCTGTCCGTCAACCCGAGCTCCTCGCGCCGCCGGTCCCGGTCGCCTGCCGACCGACTCGACCAGACCGTCGCCCGCCGCTCTGAGCGTGACTTGACGCAAGCCTCAACGTACCGGCGCTACGAACCAGAGGAGCAGTACCTGGCCTATCTGCCGTCGACCTCGCGCTTCGCAGAAACCTACGCGACCGACGCCGCCGCCGGCTTTCTCCCGCACCGCGCTGCCCACCCGTCAGCCCTCGACTTCGAGCGTCATCATCCCTACCGGTCGACCTCGCGTCCGACCTCGGTCCACCAACAGCACGGAGCGCCTCACTCGCATACTGAGCACGTTGATCGCTTTCCGACCCACCAGTACCCTGCTTCCACCTACCATCCCAGCTACGACATGCCTCGAGCCACAGGCGCCGGGTCGACGACCGGCTCTGCAACGACGATTGCCTCTTCGAGGTACGTTCCGCCCAACTCTTTACCTGTGTAAGGACACGCGCGCGTCTATCCGAGCCGAGCGCTGATGGTCCTTCCCCTCAGCAGAACGCGTCGCAAGCAGGACGTCGCGTCGTCGGTCGCGACTTCGGCCTCGCTTCGGACGTTACCGAGCACGACCCGGACGCCGCGCGCGCCCGGCTCAAGCGTCTCGACAAGCTCGGCCGTCGGCTACAAGGTGGAGAAGCACCAACTGCCGACAGGCGACGTCCGAGACGTCATCATTCTCGAAGACACGCCTCCGCCCTCTGGACGAACGCGCGCAAAGGCTCAGGCGGCGGCTGCCGGCGCCAGTGGCAGCAGCAATGGCACATACCGCCAGCCGGTCGCATCTGGGAGTGGTGCGGCCTACCAGCAGCCGTTACCGCCGCCGACGGGCGGCACGAGCCGGAAGAGAAAGGCCGAGGAGCCCGGCGCGGGCGTCGTCAAGGCTAGTCGGACCAACGTCAACGGCGCGGTACGCCTCAACTATACTCCTCTGAAAGGCAAAGCCGTTCTTTCGACTAATCTCGTGCTGCTGTCTTGTGCTCTCTTAGTCGTCAAGGACGGCAACGGCCGTCGCGCCACCCCCGCCGCCCAAGACGCCATCGTGCGACGATGCCGAGGGGCACTACATCATCAACATGGGCGACATAGTCCATGACCGCTGTGCGTCGGCCCTGTCGCCTAACGTCGTCGGACCGGGCCGCCTGACTGATTCACCTGCTCACCGGTCCCGCTATCGCAGACCGAATCGTGCGCAAGCTCGGCGAGGGCACATTCGGCAAGGTCGTCGAGTGCGTTGACCGCAAGAGCCCCGAGCGCAAGTACGCCGTCAAGATTATCCGAGCCGTCCAAAAGTATCGCGATGCGAGCAAAATTGAGATCCGCGTTCTTAATGAGCTCAAACGAAGCGACCCCTTCAATGAAAAGTGCGTGGCCTCCAAATAATCGCGCGATTCGCGCTTTAGCTGACGCTTCTGCCTTCTTTACAGCAAATGCATCCACCTGACCGAGGTGTTTGATCACAAGAACCACGTCTGCCTTGTCTTTGAGCTGCTCGGCTCGTCCGTCTTTGACTTCTTAAAGGAGAACAGCTTCATACCGTTCCCGATGGCGCACATCCAAGACTTCGCGCACCAGCTTCTGACGAGTGTCGCCTGTAAGTCTTCCGCAGCAGCCGCTTGTATGACCCGTGTCTCTGTGGTCGGATGCTAAAGATAAGCGCATTGCTCAGACATGCACCGGCTCGGTCTCGTCCATACGGATCTCAAGCCCGAAAACATCCTGCTCGCGGACTCGTCCTACCGATCGGTGCCGTCACGAGTACGTCCGGCTCGGCTTCAGCGTTGTTCAATCGCGCTTACCGACCCCCGCGCTTCCATCGTATTGTCGTTCAGACCGCGCCGAACGAGAAGAAGCTGATACTGAACAACACCGACATCCGACTGATCGACTTTGGCTCGGCGACATTCGAGCGGGAGTACCATTCGACCGTCGTCTCGACCCGACATTACCGCGCGCCCGAGATCATCTTTGGCCTCGGCTGGTCGTACCCTTGCGACATGTTCTCGATCGGCTGCATTCTCGTCGAGTTCTTCACCGGCGAAGCCCTCTTCCAGACGCATGGCAACCTCGAGCACCTCGTCATGATGGAGATCGTGATGGGCAAGATGCCGGCCGACTTTGCGCGGCGCGGAGCGTGCGTCTTCAGCCTTGTACCTGATGGCTTCATTGTTGCTGACAGTTTTGCTCTTGCACTACCCGATTTGCAGCCGCGCCAAGCCCGAATTCTTCAAAGGCAGCAAGCTTGACTACCCTAATGCGACGACCGACAAGGCCTCGAAGAAGTTTCTCAAGGGCATGAAGACTCTCGAGGTGCGTTTGTGCCGCTTGACGAAGGCCGGCGGGAAGATGAAGGATCCGGTCAGCTGACGCTCGCGCGAGAACTTGTCTCGGCAGGCCATCATCCCTCAGCAGACGATCACCGGACAGCGCTTCTGCGACCTTATCCGCCGCCTGCTTCACTTTGACCCAGACAAGCGGCTTGACGTCCGGACAGCCCTCAGCCATCCCTTTTTCCAGCTGCAGATCCCGCTGGATTGAGGTTACCCCCCCCCCCCCCCCCCCCCCCCCTCTTTCTTCCCTCCTCCCCCCCCCACCCCCCCCTCTCTCCCCCCTTTTCCTCCGTTTTCCTCGCCTCCCGCGTCC
>MVAP01000215.1:0-12798 GCA_014825765.1 Cystofilobasidium macerans | reverse complement strand
GGGGCCGGTGGGGGGGCGGGCAACGCGCCCGGCGGCTCTCCCTCTTTCTTTTCGTGGAAAAAGGGCAGCCCCAAAAAGAATTTTTTGCGGCCCCTCCTTTTTTTTTTTTTTCCCCCCCCCCCCCCCCCCCCCTCCCCTGTCCAAAAGGTGTTTCGGAGGATGACAGCGCTGTAGCTCTGCACGCTCGCGTGCGGCGACGACGTTTGGGATTCGGATCCGGATCCGGCGAGCGTGGGCCGTCGCTCTTCCCCCACATCTCTGGCCGCACCTGCCACGACGACGACCACCCCATCACCTCCTTTCAGTCAGCCTTCTGATCAGTCAAAGTTGCTTCGCCTACAGCGTTGCCTACAGCGACAGCATACATCAAGCCCAGGCATGAGCTCGGGCGACCCACGATGAGGTTGAGCGCAAGGCCATCCTCAGCTTCATCGCAACAGCTCGAGCGAGGCCGAGGCTTGCTGCGCGCATCACCGTCATTCGGCTCATCAAGCCGCATCGACCGCCAGCTGGGCCTCCGTCGGCTTCGAGCCTCGCGGCCGACAAAGCGCTTACAGTGCTCTGTCAAGCGCTCTCGCAGTTCCCATCTCTGACTGCGATCAATTTGCCGGGTCCGATGACCAGCGCCTACCTCGCGATGGACGCCTCCGACGTGCCGTTGCTAGTGAACGCAACACTGTCGGGTCCACCGTCAGACACCTTTCTTGGCCTGCGCAATCTTCAAACGGTCAAAACGCTCCGGCTCGATCACCCTTGGCTGGCGACACCTGCCTTCTTGGACCGGATCCACATCCAGCTCGAAAGCCTGACAGCGCTCCACTTGAATCACTTCTCGCTCCCAACTGCCCACCCCGTACTGTCGTTCCTACTCGGAGGTCCCTTCGGCCGACGATTGACCGAGCTCAGCATTCACCTTAGTCCAGGAAGTCCCTCTCCGGCATTCTCGACGCACATGCTGTCCCTTGTGCCTCGTCTCACCTACCTATCGCTCTCAGCCGAGGGCATCGACATCCAAAGCTTGCCTCTGTTCGTGCACCTCCACTGGCTTCACTTGCACGACTCGCACCTCGATCCCCAACGACTCGTGGGCATCTTGGACTCAGTCTTTAACACTCGTGCAGCCGATGCGACACACCGCCCTCTGCCCGCGTTGCGTGCTGTTCAGATCGACGGGAATCCTGCGGCCGAGTCGACGTTAGCACTGGCCAGCGTCGGCATCGTTCTTCTAGGCCCGGACGAAGACATTGTTCACGACGGGGAGCGGGTCATCTACGCGAGACTGAGTGCCTTTTCACACGACGCGGTCGTTCATGCTGCGCGTTGTGGGCGGCGCAAACAGGCGCGGAAGAGACAGAACGCGCAAGAGGAGGCCAGGACGAGTCGGCGGCCTGGATGATTCAGTCCGTGGTTCTGAGCGGGACAATGTGATTTCACAACTCTCATGAAAATCAGGGCTTCTTGACCTCGCGGTCGCCAAAGCCAAAGCCCTTTCCAAAGCCGGACCGTTTGTTCTTCTTGGTGCCGGCGTCGCCAAATTGCTCGTTCCATTTTCGCAGCTCGGGCAACGCGCCGAGCTCCTCGGAACCAGAGCTCGACGAGTTCTTGAGCGCGTACGCAAAATGGGCCTGCGTCAGAACGCGGGGCTTGGGTTTGACTTCAGTCGGCGGTGGCGTTGACGGCTGCTCGTGATCCGACTCAGTCATCCTCGCAGACGGAGTGACGGTGTTTGAAGCTGTGGAGTCAACGGCGAGCGCCTCGTTTGGTGTAATTGTTGACGTGGACCCAGCTTCTCCGCTCTCAAGAACGGCAACACGTTCCACGGCCGGCTGGTCTCGAAGTGAGGCAGAAGTTTGGGCGTCGATTGAAGCATTGGCGGCGGCCTCGGTCGTTGCAGGTGTTACCGGTTCTGCGACAGGCTCTGGCGTTGACGACGGGGCCGGATCAGCGGTGACGGAGATGCCGATCGTCGCTTTGGCCGGCTTGGATGACGAGGGTGAAGGAGGTGGTGCGTTCACAGCGTCTGAGGCAGCACTGAATGCCTCGACAGGCTTCTTGGCCAGCCAGGGCACGCTGAATTGCTCCTTAATCGCCTCCTGAGCGGCCATGACGCAAAGGTCTGATGGGCGCGACGAAGGTCAGTAGCGGCAGTCAGCGACGGAGAGCAACAGTATGAACGCCGACTGACGCTTCAGGTCAGACCCGGAGAAGGTGGCCGTGTCCTTGGCCAGCTTAGCAAGGTCGACGTCGTCGGCGAGGGTTTCGGTTTTGAGCAGGAGGCGAAGAATGGCTGTTTGAGCGTTCAGAAATGTCAATTTCAGTCGCACAGGAGGCGGGCGTCGTCACTACTGACCCTCGCGCTCCTTCTCTGCTGGCAAGTCAATCATAAGCCGACGCGGCAGTCGCCGGAGGACAGCCTCATCGAGATCTTGCGGCCGGTTCGTTGCGCCGACGATCGACAGCATCTGGTCCTTGTTCTTGGTCGCAGATGAAAGGCCGTCCATCTCCTGCATAAACTCGGTCAGCATCGCTCGCCGGGCGCTGTCGCCGCCGCCCTTGGAGCCTCCGGATCGGGCCTCGAATAGGGCGTCAAGCTCGTCGATGAAGACAATGCACGGAGACAGCCGGCGGGCCACTGAAAAGACGGCCTTGACGAGCTCTGCGATTGAAAGGAAGGGTGTCAGCATCAGCCGAACCTGGCTTCACGACATAAACGCACTCTCGGCCTCGCCCATGTACATGTCCTGAGGAACGGCCCGCAAATGGGTCAATCGTCGTTCATGAAGTCGAGCAAGAGTCTGCTGAATTTACCATGACGTCAGAAGGCTGGATCGACATCATTCGAGCGCCGCTCTCTTTTGCCAGGGCTCGAACTGCAAGAATAGAGGGGGGGGGGGGGGGAAGCGGATACAAGAAGCAGAGTTAGAAGCTGCAGTTTGCCTGGGCCGCAGGCAGAATGTCTAACAGCACGCACCGACCAGCGTTTTACCCGTCCCTGGTGGGCCAAAGAGGAGGGCGCCCGAGGTCGCGTGGTTCTTGAGGACTGTAGAGAAGAAGCCCATCGGATCAGGCAATCAGAGCATCAGCGCAGAGCAACCCAAGGAAAGGCGAGATGGCGACTGACTGCCGGTGGAGAAGGCCTCCGGGAAGAGCAGCGGGAGCGAGACGACGCTCCGGATGGCGTCGATCGTCTTCTCTGGCAGGTGGACATCGTCAAAGCCTTCGCGCAGCCGCCGCCGGTCGACTATAGTCGACAGCACTTTTTTCTCATACTTGTTGAGCGAGCCGTCCTTCTTCAGTGCCTCGACGACGGGATCCGGCGCGTCATCCTTCTCCTCGGGCTTTGACTTGCCACCCTCGGTTCCGGACGCAGTGTTCGACTCTTTCGCATCGGGTCCCTTACCATCCGGCTCGAAGAGCTCGAGGTAGTGGGTACGGATGGAGAAGTCGCGCTCGGCGGCAGCCACGAGCTGATTCCACTTGACTGGGACGGCGCCCGTCTCGGCAAGGGTTGTCCGTACGTCCCGCGGCCGCTCGACGAGGGTTGCTGCAGGCGTTGAGGACGGGCCTTCAGCCGCCTGCGGCTTCGGCAGGCCGTCCAGATCCGGCTTGGCCTTCTCTGCAATTGCCCGCCCGACCGCGTCTCCTGCGAGCCGAACGACGTTATCCCAAGGAAGGACCGAGGTCACCACGTCGTATTTTATCGTGCACTCGGCAGCCGCCGGCTTGTCGTCAGCCTTCTCCGTCGCTGAGGGGTCCACTGGTGTCGTTTGCTGCCATGCGTCGACAAGCTCCTTCTGTACTCGTTCCGCGGCGATGTCGAGGCCGCCGGCGTACTCGCCTCGGCTGTCAGCGAGCGCCATTTTGACGAGGAGCTCGTTGATGCGCGCCCGTAAACGAAGGCGGGCGAGAAGGGCAGCCCGCCGCTCCGGCTCGGCCCGACGCCGGGGGAAGACGCCGACCATCTTCCAGATGATTTTTTGCGGGCCAGAGGATGACATGCCGCCGTTGAACGACGGCGAGCCGCCGCTTCCGCCGACCGAAAAGGGCCGGAAACTGCCACCGCTGCCGCCGCCGCCACTGATGCCGGCGATCAGGTCCTTCAGCGGACCAGAGTTGGCTGGGACGAACGGAAACTCCATGACGGCGACGTTGCCCTTGCCGAGGACGTTCTGAAGCATCCCAGGTAGGTTGGCGAGATTTGTCGAGCCGGCGCCTCCGATAAGCGTGCCGCCGAAGAGCGGGCGACCAATGGAGCCAGCGTTGCTGCCAAAGCTGCTCGCCGAGGAGAAGGGAGGGATGAGCGAGCCCCACTCGCCAGAAACCATCTTGGCGAGCCGGGCCTTGAGGACGGCTCCCTCGCCCGGCGTTTCCTCGACCAGGCCAGCCTTGAGCTTATCAATTGGCTGCTCGAGCGCCGCTCGACGGACAAAAACGCCCGGAACGTGGGCCTCAATCTCCTTCATCCGCTTGGTGTGCTGCTCGAGGTAGCCAGGCGGCATGAGCTCCTCGAGCCCCGGCGGCAAGGTGATATTAGGGCTCGGCATCAATTGGAAGGGCGAGATCGGCTCGAGCAGCGTCGGCCCAAGACCGAGAACGATGGACGTCGGGTGACCCATCGCTCGTCGTCCAAGGCAGGCCTGCTTCAAGCACGAGAACCAGCCATTCGGCGTATCGAATGTCGGGGCAACAAGATGAGCGTTCTTGACGTAGATGAAGCGCGCGAGGCCGTCCTGTGATGCGTACGAAGTTGCCGAGGCAGTGGCCGGCGCGACCATCAGCTCGCCAAAGAGTGTCGAGAGCTTCTGCTCCGTCGATGTCGGCTTGTAGGTCACAAGGGACTTTGTTCGGCCGGCCGGGAGTTCACTGCTCGACTTTACCGATGCGACCTTACCATATGCGGGCGCAAAGACGGTGTCGGCCGCCTTGTCGTTCGTCCAGCGCTTGCGCGCGCGCGAGTTGCGCGTGTGTTCAGATGCGCCGACGGCATGCTGAGCGTGATCGCCGCCGAGATTGTTGCCGTTCGACGGTGTCTCGATGAAAAAGTCGTCCTCCTCATCCTCCTCATCAGCCTCCTCTTCTTCCTCTTCCTCGTCAATCTCGTCCTCCTCACTGAAGCGCGAGACACTCGAAACGCCTGTCTTGGTCGAGTGCGCTGTGGCCTGGTTATTAGTTGCCTCTCCTAGCCGGATCTTAAGCGGGTTTGGCGAAAGAGAGATAGCCGACGTCGCTGAAGAGTGGGAGGGCAAAATATATCAGCCTGGCTTTCGTCCTTGTAGACACTCTGAATGTCTGATACGTACAACGCCCAAGCGAGCCCTCGCCCTCTGCACAAAGCTCGACGGCATCGACGATAACAAGCTCTGCCCCAAGCCGGCCCGCAACCTCGCGCATTGTTCGCTCAGCCGTCAGGCCGGCGTCTTCGACCGGGCAATAGATGCCGACAACCGGGTCACCGTGGACCTCGGTCGTTTGCGACTCTCGCGGTCCAACCAGCAGTGACGAGCAAAGTGTGGCCGACAGCGTCTCGAGCACCTCCTCTCGGGGAAGGAGCATGCTTTCGGCTTCGAGTCGCTCGACCACAGCCTGCGCGTCCGAGGTCGCTGCGGGTGGCGTCGTCGTTGCCGTAGCATCGGCCTCGTCCGGCTGAGCTTCGGTCGCCGTGGCCCCAGCAGGCGCCTTTGCAGCTTCCGTCGCTGCTGCCGCTTTGGCCTCGGCTAAGAGCACGGCGTGCGGCTTCGGCACGCTGATGTTTTGATCAATCCAGCGCGGAGGTAGGACAGGCTTCTGCCGTCCAGGAGAGTCATGCGCGCTCGACGACGAGCCGGCGCTGTCCGTTGCGACAGCTGTCGCCTCGGTTGTCTGCGCTGCTGCCGAGCTCAGGTCCCGACCGATGCCCGAGTTCGTCGAAATATGCCTAGGATGCCTGGGATAGCTTAGCCCGGGCGACGAGACGAGTGCTCGGCGCGAGGCAGCGCAGGCGGTCGAGAAGGCCGGTCGCCGGGCGAGTGACGAAGCTGGAGCGAGCGAGGCCGTCGCTCTTAGGCGAGAGGGGAGCATGCCGCGGACGGTGACGGCAGAAGCCTGACGGGGATGCGAACGGAATGACCAGTCAAAGTCGAGCTGAGATACGGCCGATTAAGAGACTGTGTTCAAGCTGGCGATGAAAGGGGGGGCCTGAGGGTTGTGGCTGCCACCGGTGGGCGGAGTACAGGACGTCGGTCGGGAGCTGGCGAGCATCACAAGAGGGGTCAGCTCGCACATTCAAGACCGCAACACTGGCTACAAGCTTACCTTGGGGTTCAGTCTTTGGGCACTCGCGCTGTCTAGAAGCTTGTTGAGGGGCAGGGGAGGGTATCGTCGGCGACGGGTCGTCGTCGAAAGCACACCACCTCCCCGCATGAGCTCCGTCGAGCTGGAGGACTCTAGGTCGGTCGAGCTGGCCTGCATCGGTCATCATCTCTTTGTACCTCCCCTCTCCCCCCATATCATGCCCTACACCGACATCTCGTCTGCCAAGCGTGCGTTGGAACGAGTTTTCTGGCGGACAATGCCTCCAAGAAGGCTGATCAATTGTGTTGTCGCTTGAACCGCTTGCCGTCGGCGCGCTCCGAACCCGGATGACGCTCAACCCTCCGCCCGCTCTCCACGACACTGGCCATCTCATCCCTTCTCCGGATCGTACGCGGACTTAGACTTTGATCAGGTCGTAGCCGAGGCCGGCGACAAGCTCGTAGTCGTTGACTTCCATGCGACCTGGTGCGGCCCTTGCCATGCAATTGCTCCGGCTTACAAACAGCTCTCGGACAAACTGCTGCATGCGACCTTCCTGAAGGTGCGCTGCGACCTCAGACAGGCCGTCGTTGAGCTAAGCACCCCGATCCCTGTGACTGACTATCTCCCTTTGTTATCCGCCGCCTGGCTGAAAATCAGGTCGACACCGACAAAGTACGCTTGCAGCGACAAGCCACGGTGTCCCGCAAGAGCTGACGGTTCACTTTCCTGTCCATGTCTGCCCCCCCCCCACTTCCCCCTTACAGGTCGCTGCCGTCGCCCAAAAATTCAGCATCCGTGCGATGCCCACCTTCATCTTCCTGAAGAATGGCCAGAAGGTCGACGAGGTCAGCTCCACACCTCTTCGTAGTGCGATCCTGTCACTGCGAGCGTCGACGGCTTAAGGCTGACGGACTGCGCCGCGCTTTATGCACACAGCTCAAAGGTGCCGACAAGGCTGGTCTCGAGGAGAAGGCAACCCGGCACGCTGGCGCGGCGCCAATCGTGCACAAGTCGGCAAGCAAGGTTTCGACGGATGGTCTCGTGCGTCTTGGCCCACAGATTGCGTTCCTCAATCGGTCGCATCGCTGATGCTCGTTAACCTTCCTCAGACCAGTTTGCGACCGCTCGTCGACAACCGCAACATTCAATGCCTCAATGAAGCGCCGGAGCACACGCTCAAGCATGCTCTTGACGGCTCGGGCTTCCTCGAGTCGGACGCCGACGAGGTGGGTTCGCACTGCATATTCCCTTAGAAAATGACATCTGACGCACGTCGACCTCCTGATAATCGCTTGCATCTGGATCAGCAACTGCTCGTGACTCTTCCCTTCCACCAGCCAACGCGCCTCAGGGCGCTCGTCCTGGTCGCTTCTAAGGCTGAGCAGGCCCCGCGGCGACTCAAGCTCTTCGTCAACAGCCCCTCGCTCGGCTTCGATCAGGCGATGGCCGACGCCCCCGTCCAGGAGTTCGAGTTGACGGCCGCCCAATGGGCCGAGGGCGCCGTCCGTCTCGACCTGCGGCTCGTCAAGTTCCAGAGGGTCAGCGAACTCTCGCTGTTTGTCGTCTCGAATATCGGCGACGAGGAGACCACCATCCTTGAAGGAATCGACGTCTTTGGCGAGCCGATGGAGGCCGGCAGCAAGGGCCCGCTGGAGAAGATTGACGACGGACATGGGCACTGAGCGATCTGGCATGGCGCTCGTCTCCAGTAGATGATTATCAGTGGCAAGGGTTACAGAGAGCAGACGGTAGTTCAAACCACTATGTCGCTCTCGATTGGCGATTTCTTCCCTCTTTGTGAGCCGAAGTCAGCAATCCGCTCGACCGTCAGACACTGAGCCAGCCAGGACGAGATGGAAGGTCTGCGCAAGAGGCCAGAAAGGTGTCAGCAGGCGAGTTCCACGGGGAAGACAGTGTGCATGACGGCCAAGCTTGCTCAGATCAGCCTCGGGCGCCCCCGTTCAATCTTTCTGTCTCTTCACCATTGCTTCGCGAGACGTAAAGATCCGTCATGCCGACGGTGCACTATTTACACAGAGCGCCCATTCCCAGAGCGTTTTATAAGAGGCTGACCTACTCAGCCTCATCGCTGTCGACAGTTTCTCTGCAGCCTGGGCGGAGGGAGCTCTGGCCGTGCTTGTTAACGGCCCTTCCCCATCGGCATCCGCAGCTACAAGGGTACTCGGCTTACAGGTTCTTATCCGTAGATTGAAACCGTCATCGTCAGCTGCGAACTGGCCGCAACTGTCCGAGACGGCCTCTCGACGAACGTTACACTTGGCAATCGTCTCGCTCGGCTCAAGGGCGATCGCGACAGGAATTCCGCTTGGGTCAGACGCTCCTCTTTTTTTAGTGACCCAAGCTTAAGGCTGATAGCGATTTCATGGCCACATGGCGTCGTCGGTCGTATTTGATCTGAGAGGCACGTGGTCAAGCGAAAAGTGGCCAGAGACAGTCATTGTGTAAAGAGACAAGGGGTGAGGAGGAGGAGAAGAAGCAAGGGAAAGCCCCCGTCCTCTCTAGAGCTTGGAGCCCGAGTCAGCCCGGACAACGGCGTCGACGGCCTTGGCAAACGTGCCGACGTTCTTTGCGTTGAGGCCGGCCATCGAGATGCGGCCGTTAGACGTGAGGTAGACATGGTGCTCCTCGACGAGCGCCTTGGTCTGCTTCGGGTTGAGGCCGGTGAACGAGAACATGCCTTCCAAGGTGGTATGAAATAAGGCGGCCGTCAGCATGCGCTTGTGAAGCGAAAAGAAGGGAGAGCGCGGGTGAGAGTCTCGCGCAAGAGAAAGAAAGAGTGAGCGTACCAATCTGCTTGGTGATGTGCTCCCAGCCGCCAGGCGTGCCGAGGCGCTCGAGCTCGTCCCTGAGCGCCTTACGCATGTCGATGATGCGACCGCTCATAACCTGAATCTCGCTCTTCCACTCGTCAAACATCGCTGGGTTGTTGAGGATGGTTGCCATGACGCGCGCACCCCAGGCGGGCGGGGACGAGATCTCGGCCCGCTGGAGGAGGGCGACCTGCGACTTGATGCGCTTGGCGGCGTCGGTCGAGGCCGAGACGATGTGAAGAGCACCAACGCGCTCGCCGTAGAGGCCGGCGTTCTGATCAGCATCGCAAGTCATCAGGAGGAGGGGGGGGGGAGGCAAGAGAGACAGACGAGAAGGGTTGTAAATGTCTATGTCAGCCTCTCGTCAAGCTAATCAAAGAAAGGGCAGACTGCGGTCGATCCCCCCACCCGGAAACACGCACTTTGGCAAAGCTCTGGCAGGCAAGGAAGGGCACGCCGGCCTCCTCCATCAGTCGGACCGAGAGGGCGTCCTTCTCGAGGTCGCCCGAGGCGAAGCCCTGGTAGGCCGAGTCGAGGAAGACGTAGTGGCCCTTGCGGACGATGACCTCGATGAGCTCCTTCCACTGATCGGGCGTCGGGTCGACGCCGGTCGGCTGAGGTAAGGGGAAGGGAGGGAGGGGAAGGGGAGGATGGTAAGAGCGCGACCCAGGGACAGGAGAGGTTGAGTTTGAAGGTCAGCGTTGGCCTTTCGAGATAGATTCCCGTAAAGAAGGCGCCAATCAGAAAGGCAAAAGGGTTGCAGGTAGGAAGAAGAGAGAAGAAGGGCGGAGAAGGAAAGAGGAGGGAACGGACATTGTGCGCGCACGAGTGGATGAGGAAGACGCTCTTGTCGGCCGCCTTGCCAAGGTCCTCCTTGAAGCCCTCGAAATCGAGGCCGACCGTTGCCTTGTCGTAGTAGCGGTACGACCTCGGCTCGATCCCGACATTCTTGAAGATGGCCGGGTGGTTGGCCCACGTCGGGTCCGAGATGTAGATGGCCTTGGTGCCCTCGGGGAAGGGGTAGAAGCGAGCGAGGAAAAGGGCGCCGAGGTGGTTGGCGCCTGTGCCAGAGATGGTCTGCGTCCTGTTTTGAGCGAGTGGCGGGGCCGGGCAAGGTAGAGGGAAAGGGGGATCGAACCGTCGGGTCAGGTGCGAAATGCAGGTCTCAGCGGATGCGGGAGGAGAACCAAGGAGAGGAGACGTCAAGCCTACGAACGTCGTCACGCGGCCGTCCTTAAGCGCCTGGGAGCCGCCACCGAGGAGGAGCTTGGCGGCCGGACCGGTAAAGTCGGCGAGGCCGGCGATCGGCAGGTACTCGTGATCGAGGTCGGCCTGCTCCTCGATCATGCGAGCCGCCTTCGTGCGCAAGGACGCGGAGGAGCGACGAGGGAAGGAGAGGGCCAAGGCAAAGCAAGGGCACACAAATGGCAAAGAGGGAGAGTCGGGAGAGGCCGAATTTTGAATCGTCGTCAGTCTCTCTCATCCTCTCCTTTCTTTGCGTTTCGCTCAACGGATCACGCCGTGGCGTTGTTGCGCCCGAGACGGTGGGCTCCTTCCTTTGCCTTCTGAGCTTTCAAACGTCGTCCGGCGTTTCCGATTCGGTGTCTGTTCGCTTTTCTGCCCTCTCCCTTGCCTGTTCAGCCCACTC
The DNA here is from genome assembly GCA_014825765.1 of Cystofilobasidium macerans. Lineage (NCBI taxonomy): Eukaryota > Fungi > Basidiomycota > Tremellomycetes > Cystofilobasidiales > Cystofilobasidiaceae > Cystofilobasidium > Cystofilobasidium macerans. The sequence continues at coordinate 2,046 of MVAP01000215.1, read as the reverse complement.
CCCCTATGACTCGTAGTCACGGACCCCCCTCCCCCCCTCTTCTCAATCCCAATTCCTCAGCCCCACGCACGCACCTTCTTGACGACAGGCAGGACCCAAGGCTTGCCGTCCTCACCGCGGTACGCTCCGACGCCTGGTTCGGCAACGAACAAAGGGAAAGGGGGGTACGAGGGGTTAGTCAAAAAGAGTCAAGCCTCGAAAAGGACGCTAGGCAGCGGGAATCTCTGAGGAACCTTCTTCTCGTCCCAGAAGAAGCAGCGAGAGGAAACCCCTTCCTCTTCCCCTCCCTCCCTTCCGAAACCCTGATCCCAAGCAATTAGGGGCAGCAGCGCCCCCCCCCCCCCTTCTCCTCCTCACAATTGCGCTGAGTAACCCGCTTTCCCCCCTCCCCACTCCTCTGCATCAACCATGATCACGCTACTCCACAGAGCCCGCTCTCCCGCGACGCGCTGAGACACTCGAAGCTCAAGGGGGGCGATTCCGAGCCTGAAATCAAGGAAAAGAACGGAAGAAGAGGAAAGTAGAGCTCGAGAACCCTTGAAGGTTTCGACAGGCCAACCGAGCCCCTTGATCCGCCCTTGGTTAGCTCTCCCGAACCCTCTCCTCTTGTGACGTTGATCCCCCCTCCCAAGGAGAGATGTTTCGAAAAGAGCGCCGATCAGGATGTGAGACGAAGGGGGGGGGGGGGGGGGTGGAACGGCTCGACGGAATAAGGGTCCCTGTCGCCCTCTATCTCCCCTCTGCCCAATGGCCTACTGGCTCGCTGTGGCGAAGAGCGCCAGGAAGAAGGGGACATGTCAAACGTCCGACCCTGGGGCGAAGCAACGGCCCCTTCGCCTCCCAAGGGGGGGCAGGCCAGCCAGCTCGGCTCACATGAGCCGAGTTGGATCGAGCGTCGCCTCGAACTAGCACAAGCCGTCGAGAGGCCTGAGGAAGATTCGAGGAGAAGGGGGACGGAGGGAGAGAAGAGAAACGCAGACGAGCTGGAGAAAGAAAGAGAGAGGAGTCGAGAAGCCGAACGGACGGACGGACCGAGGTTGATCTTGTCCTTGTGGCTGTCGGCCTTGTAGCCGGCCGTCAGGGCAAAGATGGCGTCCTCGGGCGCGAGCGGGACGGCGGCAAAGGCGTCGTCGTCGTGCTTGGGAGCGGCGTTGGCAGAGGCGGAGGACATGATGATGACGGAGGGGGACTTTTAGATGAAGAAGGACGAGAAAGGTGAAGGTCGGATGGAGAAGCAGAGACGGGCGACGACCGTTCGCTGCGGCTGCTGCCGGCGGCGCGTGACGGCAACCGTCGTCGTCGTCGGCTGACTCGATCCGACGAGCCCCCGCGGCTCACGACCAGAACCGACGCCCGACGCGGACCGACAACCAAACCCCTCTCCCAAGGCAACCCCTCGGGTCTCCCTTCAGCGGCACGTGAGGGAGATCAAACAACGGGGCAAATCATGTAAAATCATCCTCTCTCGATTGGCGCGCGCAAGCTCGATGCCTCCCCCGTCCCAAAGGTCCCCGAGGAAGGAGAGCCAGAGTCAAGAATACCGCGACGCGCCAGGCATGGCCGGCCGCGCTGGGAAGAGGGTGGGCGACCGGCCGGACGGAGGATGACCAAGAGCAGAAGGCATCCCGTCCCCCTGGCCGAAGCCCTTCCCGCCTCAAGACGCGTCGTGGCCGTTGAAGTCTCGCGGCGGCCCGTCCGGATAGAGGAACCTGGCGTCTTGAGGAGGTGGTCCATCGCTGCTGGGCTTCGGAACTTGGGGCATCACTCCTATCGTGGAGTTGGCGCAAGAACGAGACAGGAGGGGGACGATGCTTTGCTTGCCCTGGGCCAAGGTTTGAGGAGCGGAGCGACGGGAGGCGGTCTTGAGCAGGGGGCCGAGAAGTCCACGAGGAGCGAGTCGGCGCGGGGAAGAGAGATGAGCAGAGGCAACTGCAGTGTATGAGTGGGCCGGGAGGAAGGGCGGGGGGGGGGGGGGGGGGGGGGGGGGGGGGGGAAGAGGGGGGGGGGGGGGGGGGAGGAGAGGGGTGGAACCGCAGTAGGAGGAAA
>MVAP01000214.1:0-12826 GCA_014825765.1 Cystofilobasidium macerans | reverse complement strand
GACAAGGTCTACCGGGCCAGGATCAAGGCCGTCGCCTGGCAGTATCGACTGCACACGCGACACCCCGCGCGCGCCGGGCTCGCCGACCTCGCTTTGATCCACGCTCTGCATCCTCGCTAGAGCAAAGCCGACGGAAGGCGACAGGACGACATAGACAAGCGACAGCAGAGACTCACGAGAAGAGAAGGGTCCGTCCATGATCGGGTGGTCGATCCGATCGACCTAGGCCGCCTGCGCGCGCGGACCGAGCGGCGGTACGTGCAGTGAACGCACCCCGCGAGACGTGCACCAGGCCTGACGCTCGACATTGACAAGGCCAGTCATGCGGCACCAGCGGTCGCCGATTGCATCGACCTCGGCTGCACCCGCACTAGGTAAGCAGGCTGATGCAGGCAGGCTCGCTGTAAACAGGACGGGTAAGCACCTCGAGCCGGCGTGCCTGGCAGGCAGAAGGGGTGACATCCGACGTCCCGACGGCCGCGCGCTGACCTGCTGACGACGGATGGAGTACCAGTGACACGCCTAGACGCCTCGCGAGGGTCGTCCAGGCATACCGGCTGACAACAGAGGCTAACCGTGGTGATGTTGATGACGGGTGCTGATCGAGAGCAAAAGCCTTGGGCTCAGGTGCTTCTGTCGTTGGATGACGATGGTTGACGACAGGTGGAAGGCGACCGCTGAGCTTGCCTCAAGGTAGGCGGCGCCTTGGGGCGCGCCCGGAAGAAGAGGGCGAGCTGGGCAATGACTGGAAAGGCGGAAGAAGGAGGCTCAAACAAGGAAGAGGCGGGCCGGTGCTAAAGATGCCGCGGGCGCGATCCTCCGCGCGGGGAGGAGGAGCAGCGCGTGCGTTGACCCGCCTGCTTGTCGTCGACCGGTGATCCTCGCCCGTGTCGAGCCTTGAGATCTTCTATCTTCGCATCTGAGCGGGATGCAGCTGACGCGGCTGATCGTTGGAGCGACCTGGTCGAGACGGCACTCAGTCGCAAGCGAAACGGCCCGCCGGAGGGAGCTGTCGGCGCTGACCGACGCCTGCCGCAGCAGCAGGAACAGCAGCAGCCTTGACCGACGAAGGCCATCTCCTGATCGCTGGACGCAATTTGTGAGCTCAGCTTAGGCGATTCTAGCCAGATCGGGACGGCATCAGGCAACTGATCGGGCGCAGCTATGGGAACAGCCCGATCGTCCCTCATGTCGTTTTCTGGTCGTCCTCCCAAGCGCTTTTGAATCCGGCATCTTAACTCCCACCGCGACCGGTCGATAATGTCTCTGCCAGCGAGCCGGTAACAGCTATTGTACAGCTTTATGCTCCTGCACAAGCGGTAAGACTTCCTCGGCCTCGTCTTTGCTGCCATGTCACTAAGCCAGACGACCCTCAGCCCGCCCGCCCTTACTGCGCAACCTGTGACAATTGCGCTAATCCTCTTCATTCCTAGCACCTGGGCTTCTGTTGACCTTGCAGTTGACGCACTCCGAATTGAAACGGCCTTGTTGATCCGTATAAGGTGGCAACTACATTTGCTCGCTCAGAATCTCATTGAAGCCTTCCCCTCCCCATTTTCATGCCTTCTATCTTCTACCATGACGCGCGCTGATCGAGCATAACTTTGCCGCTGCTTCGAGCTTCGTCCGCTGCTGAAAGCCCAATCCGCCATGACCTGACGAGACTCCCCTGGGCATCTATTAGCTATGACTGCTCTGTCATCGTTGAAATCCCTGTCTCGCGCTCTCTACTCGCAAGACCGGGAGCGACGGCAAGCATGCAAATGAAGCGGCCAAGAGGTGGGGGGCCGGAGCAGCTGCAGCAGGGGCGGGACCAGGAGAGGGCCGCGCGACGAAGTGTGCCGCGGCGGGTCTGTGAACGAGAAGGGCCGGGCAAACCAGACGAAGGTGCGCGATGGAGGTGCGACAGGCCAAGGGCCCGAAATGGAGGCGCAGAGGGGAAGAAAGAGCTGTGACGATACAAGTGTGCGAGAGAGTGAAGGAGAAAAGACTGTCCGTGAGAGTGATGAGGAAGGGGGACTTTAAAACACGTCCGGCGTCTAGGAGGCAAAATTCGGCTTTGTGGGTCGTTCCGGCCGGCTCTAGAGGACGACGCACCCCTTCTTCCTCCTTAGCCCGCTATCACTGTTGCCGCCGCCGCTGCTCCGGCTGCCGAGGCCAAAGCGGCCTTTCCGGAAGCTCTCCTTGAGCGCACCCTCAAACACCTCGCGCACGCCCGCGCCGAGCTTGCTCGAGCACTCGAAGTATCGCGCCCCGATCGACCGAGCGGCCGCCTCGCCCTCGGCTTTTGAGATGGGCTGCGTTCCCTGAGCGGCCATCAGCGCGAGTGTCTGCGAGTCGGTCCGAAGATCTGTCTTGGCGCCAACGAGCAGGATTGGCGTCGTCTCGAGAAAGTGTGAGATCTCAGGGTGCCACTGCGCGCGCGCGGACGATCAACAGACGGCTTGTCAGTCGCTAAGCTGCAGCGAGCCCTTGCCTGGCCACACGGCGGCCGCCGACGACGTACCTTGTCGCGAACGTTCTCAAGACTCGGCCGGTGATTGATTGCAAAGACAATGAGAACGACGTCGGTGTCATTGTATGACAGCGGCCGGAGCCGGTCAAAGTCCTCCTGGCCGGCCGTGTCCCAGAGCGCGAGCTCGACCAGCTTGTTCTCGTACTGCACGTAAGCGACAAAGTTCTGGAGGCAGCAGCGGCGAGAGTCAGCCGCTGGACGCAATCTGACTGCCGGGTGAAGTACTGGCGACGCACCTCGAAAACTGTCGGCACGTAGTTCTGATGGCCGCAGCGGGTGTGAGGTGAGCGTCAGCTGCAGCTCCTGTTAACGAGGTGACGGGGGGAAGGACGCACCACTGGGAAGCGGTCGTGGGCGTAGCTGAGAGCATATGAATTGCCTGGTTAGTTCAACTGCTTTGATCGGCGCGGATCTGGAGCGAGATGCTAGGCGGAGCAAGAGAGGAACGCACACAGTGAGCAGACACGTCTTGCCGCAGCCTCCGTCGCCGACGACGACGAGCTTCTTGCTGACGTCTGGTCGCCGGCCATTAGCCGCCCCGATTCCAGCGGCAGCGCCCTGTCCTGAGGATGAGTAGTCGTCATAGGAAGAGCGCGAGACGTTTGTCGGCTGCCGATGGGGCTGGGATGACTGGGCGTTAAAGGTCGTTCAACCGGGAGCAGCCAGCGTGCGAGGGTTAGCGGTTGCTGCACGGCCGGTTGGCTCCCCCGCCTATGACTTACGCTCATTGAGACTAGCGGGACGTTGGGAGAGGTCGCCAAAGTTGTAAATGGAAGCAGAGCGTAGGACTTTGATGCAGGCGAGCGGTGAGCGAGCGAGGGTGGTTTAGGGAGGCGGGGGAGGCGGTGATGAGGTTGAGGGACAGCCGGCCAGACAAGGAGGGGCGCGTCGAGATTGCCTCGATGAGCGAGCGATAGCTCATCCGACGTCAACCCCCTTATTGCCGATTCTTTGCCAAATAGAGGGGAAGCGTGATCAGAGCAAGGCACTTCCGTCAGATATTTACCGTTCCTCGTACGACAAACCAAAGGCCATGTTGTCATTGACCAGTGCCACAGCCCCTCCGAGCGCATACTCATCCCCTTGCACGAATAGAAGCTTATCGAGCCACGCTGCCTGACGCTCAAAGACAACTCCGAGCCTTCCAAAGATCGCTCACAATGATCCGTTGCGCTTTGAGCCCTCTCGCCTGACGATCCGACGTCTCCTTTACTTCATTTCAGATCAGGGCTGGGCTTCGCTGCCAGCGACGTCCTGTGCGCGCCGGGCGGGGATGTTCTTCTCGCGCAGGTGGGCCTTGACCGCCTAGAGAGGCAGGGAAGTGTTGAGCGAGTCAGTGTGTGCATTAGAGCGGGACCGTGCAAAAGACCATCCAACGGACCTGTATCGGCACCTCTTCGCGGTGGAAGATGCCGGCAGCGAGAGCAGCCTCAACGCCCGTCTGCTCGAAGACCTCGGCAAAGTCCTCAACCTTGCCCGCGCCCGAGCTCGCAACGACAGGGATTGAGACGGCGTCCCGAACAAGCTGGATGAGGTCGAGGTCAAAGCCCCGGCCTGAGCCGTCGCGGTCAACTGAGTTGAGCAGAAGCTCGCCGGCGCCAAGCCGCTCGACGCCCTGGGCGAGCTGGACGACATCCATGTCGACGACGGCCCGGCCGCCATTGATCGTGCACTGGTACCACCACGCCTGGCTGCGCTCCTCATCCGTAACGTTGCCGCGGGCGTTCTTGCCGAGGACCAGCGAAGGGAAGTGAGGACCAAGCGTCTCAGCCGTTGCGGTCGAGGGGTCAACGTAGACCCGCTTGGGGTCGATCGAGATGACGACGGCCTGGTTTCCGTAAGCAGATGAAATGGTCTCGATGCCGGTCTGGCCCGTCAGCGCGGGCTCGCCCCGGCTTTCGCGCTCGTGGATCGCAGCGACGGCGTGAACGGCGTCCGAGCCGATGCTGACCTAGGGGAGGGCGCAAAGGAGGGCGTCAGGTTAAGCAGAATTGATGTGCGCTGGAGTCACCGAAGAGCACCCACCTTGTCGGCGCCTGCGCGGAAGTAGGCCCCGGCGACCTCGAGCGCCAACCGAGGCGTACCGTCCGGGTCCACCGTGTCCTTGATGCCACCACCAACGGTGAGCGGCACAAAGATGGTCTCGGCCGCAGCTTCGACGACAGCAAGCATCGGCTGATCGAGCAGGGCTGACGAACGGAATGATGTGATGTTGAGGAAGCAGATCCTGCGGAAGCGGACGAGCAGCACCGAAACGGAATGATCAGCTCCGAGCGAGTCCAGTCCCAGAGCAAGCTCAAGAACGGCCGCACTCATCGGCACCGGCGGCGTAGTATCGCCGAGCGAGGTCGACCGGCTTGCCAAGGTTCCGGACCTGCCCGCCGCTCGAGCCATCCTCAACCGCAGCCTCGCGGACGTCGTACTGGTCACCCTTCGTGACGACCAGGTCGCCGGCGTCATTCGTCCGGACGTCGAGGCAGGCGACGACGCGCTTCGTGAAGCCGTCGTCTGAACGGGGCTTGACCTCGACTGCAGCCTCGTCGGCGGCGTCAGTCTCGAAGTCGCCGCTAAGCTCATCGATGGGCGCCTGCAGCCAGCGCTCAAGAACACGGAGGCCAGCCGCGCCACTCTTCTCCGGGTGAAACTGGCAGCCGAGGATGTTACCGCGGCGGACCGACGAGACAAAGACTTCGTTGCCGTACTGGGTCGTTGTGTGGGCCCAGCGCGAGAGCTCGGCCGTCGGGTTGTTGTATGGGACGGCGAACGAGTGAACAAAGTAGAGGTCCTCGGGCGGGCCGTCAGTCGGGTTAACCTGATCTTGCTTGCTCGAAGGGTGAGGAGTCGCCTCGCTCCATCCCATGTGAGGAACAGCCTTCTTGGCTCCCCGGTAGATGTCGGCCGAGTTGAACCGAGTCACCCGGGCGGGGACGATGCCCAGGCCGGGAATTGGCGCGCCCTCCTCGGATGACTCGCAGAGGACCTGCATGCCGATGCAGATGCCAAAGTAGGGCCGTCCCGACTGAAGGTACTTCCGCAGAGGGTCGTAGAGCCCTCTGTTCTGCAGCGACGAGATGGCCTGCGGGAACGAGCCAACGCCAGGGAAGAGCAGTTTCTGGCAGGGAACAGAGCACGTGCAGAGCAAGGTCAATCGCAGAAACGTCAGCCTAGCTGCAACAGCTGCAAGAGACGCACGTCGGCCTTGTCAAAGTCGGAGGCGTCCGTAATCCATTCGAACTCGTAGCCGAGCTTGCGGACCGAGTTGGCGAGCGAGCGGACGTTCTAGGATGGGAGGGAATATGGCTCGCGTTGGGTCAGCTTGAGAGCGTCTCTGGCAAAGGGGGTCGGAGCGCGTAGCCGGAAAGAGCTCGACCAGCTGATCAAGTGACTCACGCCCGCTCCGTAATCGAGCATGAAGAGGCGGGGCTTGGTCTCGGGCATAGTGGGCAGCGCTGGATGTGATGCTGGTGGTCAGAGTCGAGGAGTGAGGGGCGAGCGCGGGCTGACTCGGAGTAAGGGAAGCGAGCGTAAGTGGAGGCGACACGGGTTAGGGTTAGAGGTTCGCGGAAGGAGCAACAAGGCAGAGTGGGTGGCCCTGTCGAGCTTGCCCCTTCCTCATCACAATCTCGCCACTCGCATCACAGCAGAGCGCAGCCGGAAGACAAGCAATGGTGTCGTCTGATGATGAAGACCTTGTCCTGTGCGTTCTGTCTCCGCCTCTCGCCTCGGGCAATGTTGATGCTGATCGGCTGGCCCCGCCTGCTTCTCTCTCGTGCGCGCGTCATCCCCTTACCCTGACTTTCAGCGCCCTTGCCCTGTCGGCTCGCGAAGCAGCTACAGGCGGGTCGTCCTCGAGGCAAGGACTCTTTCATCCTCCGCCTGTACGAGGCGATGATTTGATTGAGTTAGGCGATTCGTCGGACGAGGACGGCAGCGATGACGAAATCCAGATCCTCGACGACGCACCTTCACCAACACGGGCGTCGGCGTCGTCCGCGCGACATGACCCTACGAGCCGTCGCGAGAACGCCCTCGCCTCGTCCTCTTGCGCGGCTGCAGCCGCTGCCAATGGGATCGGCAGACCTCTCAGCAGCAGTAGTGGTAGGGCGGGCATGCGATCGGGCCTCGTCGACGCCAATGCAGTCCGCAGGGACGACTTGCGCTTGAGGGACGCAGCCGAGCTCGCCCGGCTTCGATTTGAGGCGGAGCAGGCATCAGGCACTGCTGCTGCACGATCTGCAGGTGGCAGCTCTATCGCACAAAGTGGCGTAAGGCTGGGCGGTCGACCTGGTCCGCCTTTGCGTCCGCAGCAGCTGGCCGAAAGCTTCGAGGAGGGCGGCATGGACGCCGAGATGATGCTGTGAGTGCTCTTGGGCTTCCTTTCGGACCTTTCGCTCCTGATCCAAACGTCGACTTTGTTTTCGCAGGGCGTTGCACAAGTCGCGCGAGGAGGATGAGCACAAGCGCATACAGGAGGAGAAGCAGCGCGCGCTCATGGCTGAGACGGACGAAGAGGAGGCTCTGCGACTGTGAGTCGTCGCTCGGATGACTTTCCTGTCCGACTGCGACCGCCGAAGCTGATTACCTCGTTCACCAGCGCCATCGAGGCCTCTCTGAATGCACCTCCACCATCCGCCGCGGACGGACCTTCGCGTAAGCGCGTCCGCTCAGTCTCATCGACCTCGTCTGTCACCCAGTCATCAGACGACGGCGGCGATCGGGATTCCGAAGCAACCTTCAAGAGAGAGCTCGACGACGCCGTCCGGGCGTCAAAAGCCGAGCGTCGTAAGCTTGTCATTCCGCGCGCAATAGCGGGTGGGACCGGCTCCGGGCCCCTGTTTGGCCAGCCAGGGCTGTACGAGGCGGGCGGCCGGCTCAGCGGTACCTCAACACCCATAGTCGATGTTAACGCCGTGGCACCGAAACCCGCAGTGACAACTGCGACGACGGGCGCTGCTGGACCTCGGCCGCCTTTACGGGCATCGACATTGACGATGAACCGTCCGGCCGGACCCCAACCTATGAGTCAGGCAGACATCACCTCGCCCACACCCGCCCCCTCTCTACCAGCTCCTGCCGCGGTTGGCCTTCCGACTGGAGCGACGCGTGCACAGATGGAGGCAGAGCGTCTCCAGCGCGTCCAGGCACGTCAGGTAGCGACCAATGCTGGATCGGGAATCCCAAGCTCGACAGCATCCTCCGAAGGCGGTCCAAGCGCACCTAAGAGGGCTCGCTTGTCCTCGCCTGGTCCCTCGCAAGCGAGCGAGCCGACTTGGTCGTCAAACTCTACAACGTCAAAACCACCGTTGAGTGAGCGCTTCTGGCAAGGCACGCTTGGCATGACACATAACACTTTCGCGAGCTCTGGCGGCCCTGATGAAGCCATAAAACGGTCATTTCGTCTTCGTGACTTGATCAGCGAGGTGCGTCGCTGCATCTGTCGACTTCTGATGCCCGCCTAACTCTGTCTCCTCTTTCACAGCCTGAGAATCTCGTGTTCACCATCTTCTCGACCTATTGCATCGAGCCGGCCTTCCTCGCGCAGTGCCTGCCTCATCCCAAGCGCGCGCCAGTGATCCTCGTTTCGCATCCGCCAACGAAGGAGTGGGCCGGCAAGTCGGATCAAAGCCGCATCCTCCCTGGCGTCTGGGATCGCTTCCCGTGGATTACATTTGGCTCATGTCACATGAAGGTCCGTCTGTTTATCGGCTAGCTCGGTGACTGTGCATGCTGACACTGTGCTTGCTAACGCTCGCTCAGTTTATGCTCGTACGTACCTCGCGTCTTGCTCTCGCGAACGGCAACTAACTTCTATCCCAGTAGCTCTGGTACATCGACGGTCACATGCGGATCGTCATCACGACCGCTAATTTTTTCGCGCACGACTGGGAGTCGATCGAGAACGTTCGAGGGTCCGTCTACTTTTTGGATCCTGAGTCGTTGCTGACGTGGTCCTCCGAGGCTTGGCGTCGCAGATTGTCTGGGTTCAGGACTTCAAGCCACGCACTGCCGCAGGCAAGCAGAGATCCGACTTTGGCGAGCAGTGGGTCGAGATTCTCAAGGCAAGTACTGTCCTTGTGCGTTGTGTGTTGGAACCAGTTACTGACTGATCTTGGTTCTCAGGCACTCGGCGTACCGAAGTCGTTTGCTCAGGTTCGAGCCTCGCTCGAAGACGATCCGCGGCAGCTCGCCAAGGTGCCATTCACCTCGCTTAATGAGATCGCCGACAGGTGGGACTTCTCGACTGTCACCGTCAAGCTCATCGCTTCACTTGCCGGGAAGCGTGAGGGCTGGGACGAACTCGATTCCAGTGGTATCGGTCGGCTCGGCAAGGTGCTCCGCGAGGAAGGCTGGATTGCGCCGGCGGGCAAAGAACTTACCGCGCTCGAAGCTCAGGTGCGCTGCCCTGCTGCTTCTCGTCACACTAACAGTCGCTGAATCGGTCCCTCACATTGATTTGCCAGGGTTCGAGCATCGGTGAGTACACGCGACCTTGGACGGACGTCGTCTGGAAAATGGTCCGCGGTGAGGAGCCCCGACGCTTCCTGCGGGCCGCAGTCGATTCCAAAGAGCATGCTGAGGGTCTCAAGGTCGTTTTCCGTGAGTTCTGTGCTTCTCTTTCGCTCCAAAGATAGCGCCGATAATTAATGGTCCGTTATGTTCAATGGTGCAGCTACCCTTCGGACAGTCGATGCGACCGTCCTCGGCCGGCCTGGCGGCGGAACGCTTTTCTGCAACGCCAAGAAGTTCGCGACGCGTCCGACGTACTTTCACGATGCCGTTTCAAAACGCGGCGCACGTACTCTCATGCATCTGAAGGTTTGGCGCCCTGTCTGGAGAGGCTGCTTCTTGACGCGCTCGCTAACCCTCCTTTTCCGCGAACAGATTCTCACCGGCGTCTTTGACCCACTTCCTCAAACCCTCGGCGGCCGCTCCGGGTCAAGCGCAGCGCCGGCGAGCCGGAAGCCTCCGCTGAAGCAGCAGAAGCTTTTCGACTCTGCGAGTGAGTCTTCCGCCACAGAGGACGACGAAGCCCGCATCGTCCCGATTCGGACCGCTAAGGGCAAGAAAGACGGACCGTCGGTGTCGGCCCGAAATGAGCCAGCTGGCGGTTTCATGTACATCGGCAGTCACAACTTCACACCTTCAGCCTGGGGCCGGGTGACGATGGCTAAGTCGGCCACCCAGCCAACGCTGACGATTCAAAACTACGAGCTTGGTATCCTGTTCGTGAGTCTCCCCACGCTACCCAAAGATTACTTTCGGGGAACACAGAGTGCTAAAGTGCCGACGCCACTGCTGCCTGCTGCAGCCCTTGCGCGAGGCGGACGCTCAAGCCCATGCTTCTTCCCTCGCCCCGTATCAGCGCCCAGTCAAGCCCTACCGGAAGGACGACGTCCCCTGGTGCATGGAGGACCACATGCCGCAAGGGATATGAGCGCCTTGTGTTCCCTCTTCGCAGCAGTCCCGTCGCCCTTATGACTCTCACGACTCTCAAGCCTCTAGACTTTGGAATGATCATGACGCTGCTCCATTGATTGTGGACTTTGTGGCCTAAGGGAGGCCGACGGCTGATTACGGCTGACATGTGACAGCGCGCGCGGCGCACGTCAACGCGCGCCGCGCTGAGGATCGCAGGAGCTCGAGCCAACAGCGCCCCTCCCACCTCGTCCTGTCGGTCGTCGCTCGCCCCGCTTGACAACTACCAGCCATGAGCGACCCGCCACCTCCTCTCAGGCTCTCGGTCAGCCGCGAGCTGCTCCGAGCCTCCGCAGAGACTGGCCCGGTTGAGCAGCCGGCTTCGACGTTGTCCGACCCGCCCTCCTTCATCTGCACAATCGCGTTCGGGCTCGCCATCCCTGTCGCCGCTGTCGGCCTGCTCGTTTCGGCCTGCTTACTTCTTGGTGCGATTCACGAACAACTTGAGCCTCTCAGTGTGAGTATTTCGAGCTGATTGGGTGACCTGTGTCGGAGCAGTTCCGGTGCTAGGCGTGCTGCTCCTTCCGACGGCCAGTGCTTGTGCCCTTGGTGAGCTCGCGTCGAGCGCTCCCGCCTCCTGCTCGCGCTGCTCTCACACCGAGTACCTGTCTGCTCCCATAGCTCTCTGCTACTCAATAACAGGTCTCGCCTACGCTCAGCTCGCCCAGGTTGATCCGCCTCCATCGGCTCGCAAGCCTTTCTTTCGGCTCAGCCTATGTGCGTGATGGTCGTGAGCCTGCTGCGCCTAGCCTGAGCCCTTGCTGACGGAAGCCCGTCAGACGAGGTGGATTTAAAGCTGACCTTTGGCGTGCTACTTTTGTGTCTCAGCCCGCAATCTCACCCTCGGTATCCGACTGATCCGCTGGACTGTTGACTGTGTCTCGCTCGCGGCCCGGCTGGGCGTCCAGTGGTGCATTCGCGAGGTGATCATCTCGCGCAGCAAAGAGGAGATCGTCATGTTCGTCCCTCCATCCTCTAAGCCTCAGAACAGCATGTGCCGTCGCTGATAACTCGACTTACCTGACAGAGGGCCTATTGCCTATGCGGCGGGGCACCTCCTCACCATCTTTCGCCCGCCATGCGGCGGACAGAATCAGGCGACGCCTTCCGATGATCACGAAGATGGAGAGGCAATCGCCTCACCACTTCGCCCGATCATCGTGCTCCTTCCTCCTCCGTCTGTTCCTATGCCCGCACGGGCTAAGGATGTCCTACTTTCTCTGGCAGCACATCAGCTGCGGCTGGCGCCCGCCGTCGTTGTGGTTCCATCAGCGCAGGCTTTCCCTGCATACCCGGCGGCCCAACTCGAGCACTCGGTCGCTCACACCCGAGACTATCTCCTGCCTTGGATCGCCGCCAATGCACGCTCGTTCGGTGGCGATCCCGACCGCGTCTTCTTTGCTGGTCACGGCGCGGCTGGCGTCGTTGCGATTTGGGCGGGAGGCCTCCGCGACGCCATTGTTGGCTCGCGCAAGGCGTTCCTTTGGCAACGCTGGGAGCGTAAACGGAATCTGAGCGATGGAGCGCGCTGGGATCTCGACTCAGACGATGCCGACAGCTCAGACGACCAGAAGGTCAGGGAAAGCTCGCCACCTGACCTGAACGAGCTCGATGGTGACGGCGTGGACGAGGTCACCAATGGGCTGAAAATGGTCGAGATCTGGGGCAACGCCGATCTCCCGCCGCATGTCGAGGGCGTCATTCTGTGCGTCGCCGGAATGACTTGCCCTGAGACCGTCAGCTAAATTCGGTCAATGTTTTGATGCCCATCTACAGCCTCAGCGCTCCCGCCAACATTTCACTCCAAATCAGGGAGGAGGCTGCGCTTTACGTCGAGCACTTGTCCTATACCCGGCGCTACTTTGGTCCTTCTCACGTCCAGTGTATGCTTGCCTCGCCCAGCCAGTGCCTCTATGCGGCTAAGTCGGTCCTCAACCTCCGACATCCGCAGATGATCCGGCGCTGGCTGCTCGTTCACGGGTGCGTTCAGGTATGCGCATCGGTAGTTGTGTCGCCGTCACCTGATGTCTTGATATCTCTCATCCCCTGTAGCGGAAAAGACATCCTCGTACCTCCAACCCAAGCTGCAATGATGCAGGAGTTGCTGCTCGGGCTCGGATTTTCTGACGTTCATCTGCGGGTGAGTCCAGGGTTGTGTTGTCGAACTGGATGTTTCACCGGCTCCGCGCTGACGACCTTGATCCGGTCTCGTAGGCGTATCGCGACATGGGTCACTTTGACTCGATTGTCGGTGCGTCTCAAACACGCGTTCTTGATTCATTCTGTGCCGCTGCTGAATTGTCGCGACGTTCTTTAGCACTGGCCCGAGGCGCCAACTCGCATTATTGCGGACTCATTCTGCGCGACAGTGAGCCAGCTTGAGCCATTAACTGACGGGTTGTCGATCGTCATTGACTGACGAACTGCACTCTGTGCTACACAGTCCGCGCCTTTCTCTATCCTGCGGACTCGTAAGCCTATCGTGATCGATGCGATGATCAATTCCAGTCTCTCGAGGGGTGTCGGGGTGCACAGCCCTCGCGACGGTTCATCGGACTTCCCCATGGACCCCGCCATTCGGTTACCCATCGGACGGCCAAAGAAGAAAGGCGGCAGGTCTGGCAGAGACATCATCAAATTTCTCTCTCCTTCCTCGTTCAGCACTTATGCGACGAGGATGACAGCGTCCGGCCTCCAAGCCCGCTGGCTGCGGCCCCGCTTCAGCCCCATCTCTCGCTCGCGCCACTGGCCAACGACGCCCAGATGGTCCCAGCCGGGCTCCAGGTCGCGCTCGACCCCGCTGGCGACCCCGGCCCGCCTCCGTCCGAGTTTAAA
>MVAP01000213.1:0-13255 GCA_014825765.1 Cystofilobasidium macerans | reverse complement strand
CTGGACGACATCTCCGATTGCTGCATGCGGGCGGTCGAGGATGGATGATGTTCCCGGATTGAAACCCTTCCAAGGGCCGGACCAGAGCACGCACGCATGGCCGAGACGGTGAACTCGCGCTGGGTGAGCTTCTCGGTGAGCCAGTCGACGTTGTTCATCGTGTCCACAAATACTTGCGAGGAGCGAGGCGTCAGCAGAGGGCACGTTTCAGCTTTCGGCGAAACAAAAGCACGCCTTCGTCTCAATCGTCGCCATAGCTTTCCAACGTCATAGCCGTCGTCAGGACCGCCCATGCTGAGCGCGAGGGCCGTCTAGTGCAGAGTCGCCGAAGGTGGGGTTGGCAGTCTATCCGAAGTCGACGTCCAGCTGCGTCGCTGCAAGGTCAGCTATTGACCATTCAGTCGCAACCAGGATCACGACGGGTGTAGAGCCATACCAAAGAGTCAACAGGCAGTACCGCTCGACGCTGGTGAAAGCTTAGACATGTGCTCGCCGGTCGCGCGAGTGGTGTCAACTTGATCAATAGTGCCACGCCAGGGCTCAGAATTGGTCAAGCTGATGGGCTTGAGGTCAGCGGCGGCGCGAGCCTTTCAGCTACGTTCGCCTGCGTTAGCGGCAGACACTTATCGCCTCCCGTCTCTCTCCCTCTTGTACGTCGGCGTTGAGATCTGCGTGGACCTTCGCCTCTTGCCGTTCGGTCTCGATGTTGTCAGAACGTCGTCGCGTACTATACGCGCAGTCGAGGTCGAGCAGACGAGCGCGCGGCGCGTCTTGGCCTCGTTCATCTTTGGCCTGACGTCGACCTTCTCTCCGAACGCAGCCCCTTTCGCTTCTCGCACACAGACTCAGGAAGCTCGAGCTCAATATGTCTGGCTGGCTGTGAGTTGCTCTTCGGCCGACAAGGGTCTCTGTGGAGCTGGCTCCGGACCGCCTATACGCTACTGCTGCCGCCCGCCGCCAGGGCTGATCGTCCCCTTCTCTCGCACGCCAGAAACCTCGACACGGGTCGTCTCGGGTCTGGAGGCTCGGGCGGAGGTCCTCTCGACCTCAACGTCACGCCGTAAGACTCACCCTTATTGCTACTCAAGCCCCTGACGGCTCGAGCTCGGCAGCTCGGGTTAGCGCGCAATGAAGCCTCCTGTCTTACATGGCTGACCCACGTTCCGTTGCCCGTCTCGCCTGTTAGGGAAAAGAGCGCCTTCGAGTTCATGCAGCTAAGCTGGCAGCAGCGTAGTAAGTTTTGCCCGGCCTTGGTTTTGCTGAGCCCCAGTTGCTGACATGTCGCATCTGCGCTCGCCTCCAGTCTACGGGTACGTCCCTGTGCGCGCCGGAGCCGTGACCCCGTTTTAACGCTTTGATCGCTTCCGCCCGATAACTGGGCCACTCCCTCGCGCGCTTCAGATTCGCTGCCTGTGAGTTGCAGCGAGCGGATTGCCTGATTCTCTCCTCAGACCTATCGTTTGACTGATGCGTTGACGCTCACCCGCAGGCACCGGCGCCGGTCTTGTCATCTCTATTGTTGCTGCGATTCTCCTCTTCATCGGCGCGACCATCGCCTTTGCCTTCTTGTACGCCGTGGGGACGCTCCTGAGTTTGGCTGGCACCGGATTCCTCTGCGGCTTCATCAAGCAAGCCAAAATGGTGTGTTGCGCTGCCTGGCGCTTGGCGGAGAGGATAGCGCATCTGACCCTCATTCTCTTGCCTAGATGTTTAGCCCAGTCCGACTCGTCGCAAGCATTATCTTGTGAGTGGCCCGTCTCCCAAAGCCTCAAGGCGTAACTGACCTTCATGCTGTTCCTCTTCCCTTTCAGCCTTGGCTCGATCGCGCTCGTCTTCGTTGGTGCCTTCGTTCTCGGCAACGCTGTGCTGTGCATCATCTTTGTCGTGTGAGTCTCCAGTCGAATCGACCGGCAAATTAGCTTGCCGCTCACTGACACTTGGGCGGACTCACTCTCATCAAAGCATCTCTTACGTAGCCTTCCTGGTCCGTTCGCATTCACCTCTCGCGCCGTTGGTCTGCCGCTGATCTTGCGTCTCGACAGTGGTACTCCCTCAGCTACGTCCCTTATGCGCGGTCGCTGGTCAAGAACATGGTCGGCAAGATTCTTGGATGATTCTGCGAAGTCGCCCGAGCGCGCTTCGGCTCGCGTTTATCAGATGATCTCTCGCCGGCAAAGGCCAAATCAGGACTGTTGCTCCTTATGGGCAAATGCTGACGATGTCCGTAGCCAATATACAGTCGCTTGTTCGGATGTCGTTCTGGCGCTGACCTGCTCACTCTCCGTCCCTGCTGCCCCGTGTCACAAATGACGAAAGAAACCCGGATGAGGATCGTACGTTCAGATCGAGGTAAGCATTGGCATACGGGGGGTCGGGGAGGTTCCGCCCGTCAGCTGGTCTGCTGTCGTGCAACAGAGCTGCTTGTGAATGACGGAGCCGAAGTGATAACGTGGAACGAGATCGGGCCGCCCATCATCGTGTCGAGCGCCGCTTAACCACCGTCGTTGGCATCGCCCTCCGTTGGCGCCTCCAGCATCGCTCGCAGCTCAGCTTTGATGTCGCGGCTCGAGCGCGAGCCGAAGCTCGACGTCGAATAGTCGCGGGCAAGGAAGGCTCGAACGGCACGCTCGGCCTGCCGCAACCGCCTAACGTCAGCGAAAGGGCGAGTACACGTCAAAACATGCGCAAGGGTGTCCAAGAGTCGGGCGACGGAGACCGACTGCACTTCGTCCTTCGAAAGCTTGCGGTTCTGAAGAGGCAGGTATTCGAAACGAGTAAGGCAGGCCCTGCACAACGAGCTGTCAGCAGGCGGCGGCAGCGGGGAGGCACGGTCCAGGCCGAATGGCGAATCACCTGACCTCCTCACTGCGGTCAATAATCTCGCGCGAGATTCCTTGGCTCCGTGCACAAGCTGCCGCGTGAGACTTGAGGCTGAGCGCCGGCGTCAGGCGGTACAGATAGGTGACGGGGCTGTCTGGCGTCTGTGCGTCCATCGCCGCTTCGTCAACGACGACCTCCTACGAGGCAGGCACAGAGCAGTGTAGGTCGTCAGCAGCTCTACCCACCGATCAACGAGCCGTCTGCTGACCATGGAGGCAAAGCTGATTGGCAGGTCTGGCGGGAGAAGCGCATTCGAGAACAGCTCGCTGCAAGGACGTACACCCTGCGCGTCAGTGTGGCGCAGACCTAGTGTCAGAAAAGCGGTTGCACGCCCTGGAAGTGAGTCATGACGATCGTCTTGGGGCACTCCTTGCCGCGGTTGAGAAGATGCATTATCGTCCCGGCGAGGAGGCCAGCTCCGTCGGACGTGATCGTCCCCTTGCCGAACCTGCGGCGCTAGACGCACGCCAATCAGCATGCCGTTCTCAGCTTCATCGTGTCGGAGAGAGGCGACGCACTCGTCAATGATGAGCAGGCTCCTTGCGGTGCAGTTGCGGAGTGCTTGGCCGATCTGATTGAGATCTATCGTGAAGGATGACTGGAGCTTCGAAACGCTCTCTTTGGCCGTAAGGCGCGTGAAGACTGGTGAGGGGAGGAAGGTCCGCATCAGTGTCTGCACAGATTCCTCAGCAGCATGCAAGGGCTCCACTTTTGTCAGTCAGGCCGATTGTCGCCTCGTCCGCCGGGACAAAGCTGATGATCGCCCGGGAAGTCAGCCTGGCTTGACAAGGCGATCCCGAACACAAGTGCGCACCAGCCGACGTGTGCCCTGCAGCAGCGCAAGATGATAAGTGTTCACATTCCAATTGTGACTGATCATGTCCATACGCACATGTAGGTCAGCAGGGCGACCATTTTGCCGTAAACGGACTTTCCCGAGGCATTGCTGCCGGTTAGAACCATGAGACTCGTCCGCTGCACATCGTCCGTCGGGTCGCTCTCGATGCCTGCCATCCCCGCCTCGGCATTCTGGTCGTGGATAGACACCTTGATACCGTGTCCGCCGTGAAGAAGAGCCGAGTTGGGGACAAAGGAGTCGAGGACAACCTCCTGAGAGATTGATTGCGAGTCAGCTCTTGCCTCACTCCGGTCGTAAGCCAATTGACTGACCAGCAAGGGGTGCCTGTTCAATCGGGTGAGTCAGCACTAATCTCTCTCTCTCTCTCTACAAGCCCGACTTAGGACAGACCGGGCCTTCGTGATACGGATGACATTCTGCTCGGTCATCTGCGGTCGCGTCCAGCGCCAGTCGACAGCAGCGCCGGCGAAAGCGATGAGGCTGGAAGCCACAGCGCCTAGTTCAGCAACAAATGAAGTACCTTGTGCTGAAAGGAGCTGAAAGGAGGCGCACCAGTCAAGCTCGGCGCAAGCCTCCACCGTCGCGAGTAGGTCCAACTCGCGTTGCATGACGCCCTCCGACAGTCGGTAGACGATCTCAATCTCGCGGTCAACCATGGCCGAATGGATGTCTCCAAAGTGCGCGTCGAGGTCGCGCATCTGAGCGTTCTTGAAGTAGGTGATGTCGTCGGTGTAAAACTGTTCGACGGTAACTACGATCAGCGAGACTCAGTTCGAGCCAAGACTCCGGGCGGACGGACCTGAAACTGGCAACCCTCGAGGACGTCAACTTCGTACTCATCCCACGGCCGGACTAGTTCGATTGCAAGTAGGAAGCCTAGTTGAGGGAAAAAGGTGACGTTGAGACCCTTGACAACCTCCGCCGAGAAGGCGGGGGCAAGGTAGTCGGCGACGTTCATCTGAATGTGGCTAGCAAGAAGTCAGTGTACCTGTATCAACATGTCAATCGGCTGGCTTGAGTGCTCACGAGCAATGAGTCAAGACCGGCGTAGGTATGCTTGAGCTCGTCTAATGCTGGATCGACGCCGGCCTTGCAGCACACGCGGTTCTGCGCATTCGACTCGTCCCAGTCGATCTGCACGTGGTGCGCGAGGTCAGAGCCAGTTGACGAATGTTGTACAACAAGGTCTTGGATTGACTGTTTCGTTGATCGTCTGCCCAATCTGGATCAGAAGATCGGTGTCGATCTTGAGTGCGAGCTATAGGAGCGGCTAGGTCAGTGAGAGAGGAGGATCCAACCGTTGAACAGGCAAGCTGCACCTTGTGGATGCGGCCGTTGCGCTGGATACCAACAAGCTCGTCCATACCGTTACGGACCTGTGCCATCTTGAAGCAGAACTGTTCCACATTGGCCTCTTCATCAATATATCGTCTCGGCTCTGGCATAGTCCGGCAAGGGACGCACCTCGAGCAGCGCCCGCCAGTCGCGCGACTCGGCAATACCCCTGTGGATTCGGCTGCCAAGAATCCGGCGGAGATTCTTGATGCCTCGGAGCCCGCCTCGAAGGCCACCGACGACGCTAGCATTTCCTGGTTTGATGAGGCACTCAACCGCATCGTGTCGTGCTTGGAGATCGTCGAGCGAGAGCAGCGGTCGGACGAGCCATGAGTGGAGGAGAATCGTGCCGACAGGTGTGCACGTTGTTTGGAGGAGGGCAGCGAGCGAGAGGCCTTGCTTTTGCTGCGCTGAAGAGTGGGTGTAGGCGTGCGACTCAAAAGCAAAGACGCCGAGAGTCCTATTGGGTGGTCAGCGGGGAACACCCATGCTTTGGGCGCAAGGTTCGTACGAGAGCGTCTCTGCCGAGATGTGCATATACTCCTGCCTGCGAACACGTGCAGCAACGCCTGTGAGATCGAGAAACGACTTGAAGCCTGTCGGCAAGACGCACGGCGTGAAGCTGACGATACCGCCGACTCGAAGGCCTCCTTCGTCTTCAAAGCCTCGAAGCTCGCCTCGCGCCTTGACCTTTGTCAGGAAGCCAACGAGGCCACCGGCCGCGCACACCTGGGGCCGCCAGCGTGTCAGGCCAAAGTCTGACTTTCACGCGTTACCGAACAGTAAGGGGCTTACCGCATACGTCTGTTCAAAGTCGATCATCCCGCCCATGCGCATCTCCTTGCGGAGCATGGCGTCTTCGTCCTCATCCTCCTCGCTGACATGCGAGTCGGTCGGCCGCCGGCCATACGCATCCCGCTGCCCTTGATCCTGCGGATCCTCATCATCATCTGGGAGTCGGACCGAAGCGACTGGAAGCTGTAGCGAAAGGAGGTTCGACTTGGACTTTGGATACTTAAAGTCTAGACAGGGCAGGTCGACAGGGGTGTATGCACGTCAGCCAACATGAGTCTCAGCGGCAGCCCTATGAGGATAATCATGACTGAACCAGACTCCGGCCGGATCTCGAGCGAGCAGTCGTGCGAACTGCCTGTGTAGCCGAAGCTTGTCAGAGTGAGAGTCGACGAAGAAGGGTACGAAAGCAAGACCAACAGCGGGCTTGCAGTACTTCAACAAGCTCATCAGTTGAGCCTGCGTTGACGACGATGACGTCCGGATCGACTTGATCCAAAACTATGGAGTGCAGAAGATGAATCAATGCGGCTAGCAGCTGGGCGTCCGGTCAGGAACGAACCGAGCTTGACAAGGTCAAAGGCCGGCGTGTCCTGGGCCTCGACCATCACATGCAAGACGGCGCCCTCGGCCGGGGGCGTGAGATACGCCGCAGCGAGCTTCGAGCGGTGCGAGAGAAATAGAAGCGTCGTCTGCGCACCCAATGACTCTTTGCAAGGTTAGACACTCGAGCTTTGAACGAGGATTCTGGGCAAGTCGGACGGGTCAGGGCGTCACGTTCGGGAGAACGAACCTTGCCCGGATCTTCGCTAACATCGTCGTCCTCCAGACTCTGGACGACGCTGTCGGATCCGACGCGCTCGACTTCACGAGCGAGTGGGCTGTCGAAACGGACGTTAGCACGCTCCATCCTGGATATGAAGGGAGCGTCGAGACGAAGGGGGCGTGGGCTAAGAAGGAGATGGTCGCTAGCGGGACGAGAACGGCTGCCGAAATCAGGCGCGTCTCCGCTCGCTTCCTCTCCGACTGTCATTGCCCTCCTTCAAGCCCTTGGCAAGTCCACGCCCGGTAAGCAACTCCTTCCTGGTCATCTGGTGAGCTGTAGTCTATCTCATTCGGCGTGTGCTGTCCGTTCGATAGGAAGGGATCCTGATCGAGCTGAAGCTAACTCTGACCCCTCGTTCCCCGGCCGACCGAACCCTCCTTCTCGTCCCACCCTTAGCCCGCCATGTCCCAGACGTCCGGCTCCCTCTCCTCTTATCATCATCTCTGTACTTCTGCTGAGATAAGGCTCGCTCGCTTTTTGCCGCAGGTTCACACCTATCACTGACAAGTTCGACCCGGCCCAGCCCAAGTCATGGGCGTCTGAGCTTGCTCTCCTCGACTGGGGTGCGACCTCCCCCCTCCCTTTCGACCCGGCCACCATGCCCTCATCCTTGGTAAATCTGCGTCAATACTGATCCGAAACTCTGTTGATATTGGTAGATAAGAGTTCGGTCGTCTTTACGAAGCGAAGCTTCATTGGTGCGTGACGTTATTCTCCCCTTCCACCCTCCTTTGTTGGTCGCGCCCGCCGGCTGCCCACCCGTCGAGCTAGACCACGTCTGACCCTTGATCTCCCCTTTGCACGCTACGTAGAGTTCCTGAAGTCAGCTTCTAGGCTTTGCAGGCGAAGTCGCGAGAACCTACTAATGAATGGGATTCTGTCCACCCCGCGTCGTCATGTCTAGGTCGATTCAAGTTGAGGTGCGCTGCGCTTTGGCTTCCGCCGTCGAGCGATCACAAGAAATACTAGGCGCTGACGCTTGCTTTCTCGCCACCCTTGCACGAGCAGGTCGGTCCCAACTTCACCGAGGTGAACAAACTACCCAGTGCGTACCAAAGTTACAAGAGACAGGGAGACACAAGCTCGCCCCGGACCTATCTGCAAGCCGGCTCACCCGAACACTAATTCCGTTCTGACTCCGTTATCAGAGTACGCGACGTTCGGCAAGTTCTCGGAACCCGAGGCGCCTGCTCCTGCCGCTTCTCCCGCCCAGGCTGCTGCGACTTCTTTGGCGCCGGGTCCATCCTTCTTCGCCTGTTGATCGAGTCAGTCGCGCATACTGACGTTGCCTCTCCGCCTCTAAACCGCACCAGCACCCGTCGCCACCGCCGCTGCTGTCGCGCCCAGCGACGAGCCTTCTCCTGAAGCGCCCTGGGGTGCCAATGCCATGCGGCCATCGCGCAAGGTCCGGGAGCCGCCGGGCGGCAAGGTCTCGATCCGCTTCGGCGACTACGGTGCGCGATTCTCTGACGACTAACAGTGGGGCGCTGGCCTGCGCGCTCGTTCCCTGCGCGAATCGACCGGGCCCTGACAAACCCTTCATGGGTCCGTTTCACAGAGGAGCCGAGTGTCGTCATTCCTCCCCCTCGGAACGCTGTGCGTGAACCCTTTGGCCCTGACCGTCACGTCCGACTGCCGAAAGCTGACCTCCGCACTCTGTCTGCAGCCCGCGGCCCAGACGCCCGAGGTCGACGAGTGGGCGCCCAAAGATCCCTCCCCTGCCGCTTCGACCGCCGGCCGACCCGCCCGCCAGAACCCTTTCGAGCGGTCTGAGATCCCAGCCTACGAGCCTCCGCGGCCGTCCCGGCGCGTGCGCGAGAACCCGGGCGGCAAGTCGTCGATGGTGCGTGCTCTCGCGTTTGTCCAGAGGGAGAGAAAGAGGGGATTTACAAGGCAAGAGCGGAACCAGGCTGACGAGGTCTCTCTCGACTGATGCGTAACCCGCCAGGCGGCTCTGCTTTCGGGCGGCGTGTAAGGCGGACAGCTTTTGCGCGACTGTCGAACGACACAGGTAAGCGAGCGGCCCATGGGGAGCGATAGATGACCGATCCAATCGACCGAAGAACAGCTGCTGTCATGGGTGGGAGTGCTGCATGTCTGACGGGTAATGTTGGGGGCGCATGATATCCGCCCCAGACGGTCTGGCCCGATACTCTCAGCCAGTGGGATATGAGGGGACGGTCCTCAGCGCGCAAGCCGATCGGCCAGAGGGCTCCTGCGGCCGTCGGAGACCAGCTCTGCCTCCTCGCGTTGGCCCGACGACGACGAGCCTGTCCTTCGCTGGCCCTGCCAGCCCGCCCAGTCGACATCGCTCTCCCGGTCGCCCGGCCTTGGCCCGAAGCGCTTATTGTTCGCCGCCCTGGACTGCTTGCCCGCCCACTTGGTGGCAGCAAACTTTGATGACCCCCGACTGCCGCCGGCGCCAGGGCTCCCGCCAATGACGCCGTAACCGGTCGAGCCGTCATCGAGGAGCCCCCGGGCGGCCCGCCGGGACGAGCTCGGCGGGAGACGGAGGTAATAGCCCGGCGGCATCTCGGGCTCGGGCTTGGGCGGCCGGTCAAACGAGCCTGATGGGCGCTGGCGCATCTGCTCAATCTGGATTGGGATCTGTTTGGTACGGAAGACAGAAGAGGAGTGGTGAGGGTCAGCAAGGGGTCCGGAGAAAGGGCTTCGCCACGAGCTGCTGCGCCGCTCATGGCAAGACCTCGAAGGCAGTTGTGCCAGGTGCGAGTCCGCCACAAGATCTACGCCGAACGCACGTCGTTGATCTTCATCCCGTCGAGCCTGAGCGCGTTCCGCATGTCCTTCTCGTGCCTGAGCGAGACCCAGCCGTAGCCGCGCGAGACGAAGCGGCCGTCTCTTCGAGGGTAGGCGAGGATGCGAGCGTTGAGAACGGGTATGCCGGCCCCCTCAAAGGCCTGTACCAGCGAGCTGTTGTCGATACCGTGGGGAATGTGCCGGCACTGTCCGCAGCAGTTCGAGAAGTAGGTTGGCGGATCAGCACGAGCTTTCCCTCCGGAGGCCGCAACGGAGGTAGGGAAGGGAGAACACGCACAAAGACGTGCGTCTTGTTGTACTTTTGAATCTTGTGGCGTGACAGCATGCTCTCGAACTTGACCGCTTGGGTCTCGTCCATCTCTGCCGGAAGCTCGACCCTGAGCTCGACCGCTGCCCGCGCATCAGCCTGCTGCCCGAGTGCTGCGGCCTCCGCATCAACCCCATTGACCGTCGCATCCGCCGAAGGCTCCTCAAACTCGACCGTCGTCGTCGGCCTTCTCACGCGAGCGTTGGGTTCGGCCGACAGCGAGGCCAGCTTAGGCTGGGCCACCGTCGGTCCGGTCCGCGGGTAGGCTTGCGCCAGGCTGGTCGAGAAGGAGACGGCGGTCGCCGCAGGCAGCTGGCTGCGCTGGTTCTTCTGGAGGAGGTCGCAGAAGGTTATTGGGAGCGATCGCGAGCGCGAGGTTGAGGCGGTCGCGGCCGAAACGACGGCTGCTGATGAGCGGCGGAAGAGAGACATGCTGAAGGGGTGTGTATGAGTGCGTGGAGTGAGCAGGACGGAGGGCAGGGAGGGAGACGAGTCGGGCGTCGGGAATGCCAGGCTCGATCGTGAGAGGGCCAGCCTGAGTCCCTCCCCCCCTTTAATTTCTTTCCCCGTGCAAAAGTTCGCCTGGCTGCCTGCCCGCCCGAGGGGGGTTGTGGGTGCGCGCGCGCGGGCGGGCGCCTCCGCAGTGGGCCGCCTGCTGCTCTTTTCACTCTTGCCCTCTGCACCCAGCACCCAGCCCAAAGCCCCCCACAACCCTTTCTCACACTTTATCCGTCGGTCCAGCAGGAACGACAGATCCCCCAAAGACAAAACACACTCTTCAACATGGCGTTAGTCCCCCACCCCCTTCTCTTGAAGCTTCCAGAGGCGAAGGGGAGCGTCCAAGGTTGGGCAAAGGGCTGCCTGCCTTCTGCCCCTCCGAGTGGCGGGCTAGCCGACTTCAGGCCAGCTCGCTCCAGGTGCTGCAGCATGTCACCGGTCCATCAGGGAAAGCAACGGAGTTCCCTCTGCTTGGAGGAGACGCCTTTGCTGCTCACCCTGGACAGCGTGCCTGAGCCCTGGTTGGGTGACCCCCCTTCGCAATCTGCGACCCTTGATTCCTGCGCTCCGGCGTGGCCGGGTGTTGTATCCGCTGCTGTAGTCGAATGTGTCGTACTGACGCTCTTGCTCGCTCGATGTTTCCGCCTTCAGGGAAGTTAACCTTGAGCTCGAGGGCGAGACGATCGAGTCCAACTGGGACCAGATCGTTGACAAGTGAGTCTTCCTCCATTCTACCGTTCCTTGTCTGCACGCGCCACAAATGATGCTAACAAGTCTTTCTCCCTTTGCACGACCCAAGCTTCGACAACATGGAGCTTAAGCCCGAGCTTCTCCGTGGCGTCTACGCCTACGGTTTCGAGCGCCCGTCTGCCATCCAGCAGCGTGCCATCATCCCCGTCGTCAAGGGTAACGACGTTATCGCCCAGGCTCAGTCCGGAACCGGCAAGACGGCCACCTTCTCGATCTCGATCCTGCAGCGTGTAGGTCTCGCTTCTGCTACCTGTCGTATGCGTCTCCGACAGGAGGCTGATCGCGGTCTTGCCCTCGTCGCAGATCGACACCTCGATCAAGTCGCCCCAGGCCATCATCCTCGCCCCGACGCGTGAGCTCGCCCAGCAGATCCAGAAGGTCGTCATCGCCCTCGGCGACTACATGTCGATCGACTGCCACGCCTGCATTGGTGGTGTTAACGTCCGCGAGGACATGCAGAAGCTCGCTGAGGGCCCGCATGTCATCGTCGGTACGCCCGGCCGCGTCTTTGACATGATCAACCGGCGCGCGCTCAAGACGGACCACATCAAGATGTTCTGCCTTGACGAGGCGGACGAGATGCTCGGCCGTGGCTTCCGCGAGGTGCGTGTTCTGTGATGTTGACTGGGCGTCGGCCTGGCGCTCGATGCGGTGTTGACCTGGATGCTCTCCTCTCACCTCTTGCGCTTTCACAGAACATCTACGACACCTTCCAGCTTCTCCCCCAGGAGACCCAGGTACGTCTTTGCGTCTGGCTTTGCGTGCTTGTCGTGGTGCTGCGGCTGACTGATCCGTCCTTTCCCGGTCGCTCTGCAGGTCATCCTCCTTTCGGCCACGATGCCCCAGGACGTCCTTGAGGTTACCAAGAAGTTCATGCGCGACCCGATCCGCATTCTCGTCAAGAAGGACGAGCTCACGCTCGAGGGTATCCGTCAGTTCTACATCGCCGTCGAGAAGGAGGACTGGAAGCTCGACACCCTCTCGGACCTCTACGAGACGGTCACCATCACCCAGGCCGTCATCTTCTGCAACACCCGCCGCAAGGTCGACTGGCTTACCGAGAAGCTCACTCAGCGCGAGTTCACCGTCTCGGCCATGCGTGCGTGCTCTACTTCTCTGTCGGCTTGGGCGCTGCCTTGCCGGGCGGCTGGTCGTGGGCTGAACCTTTCTTCTGGCACTCGCAGACGGCGACATGCAGCAGGGCGAGCGCGAGGTCATCATGAAGGAGTTCCGCTCGGGCTCGTCGCGTGTCCTTATCGCCACCGACCTCCTCGCTCGTGGTATCGATGTCCAGCAGGTCTCGCTCGTCATCAACTACGACCTCCCCACCTCGAAGGAGAACTACATCCACCGCATCGGTCGCGGAGGACGTTTCGGCCGCAAGGGTGTTGCGATTAACTTCGTCACCACCGAGGATGTCCCCATGCTCCGTGAGCTCGAGAAGTGTGAGTCAGCCAACAACCCTGTACCAAACGAGACCGAGACTCACCCTTTCGCTCTCTTCTTTGTGTCCGCCAGTCTACAACACCTGTGAGAATCCGCGACCCCTTTCCTTTTGCCCGTCGTTGTTGATACTGACAGAGCTATGTTTCCTTAGCCGTCGACGAGATGCCTATGAACGTCGCGGACCTCATCTAATTTGGACCCCTTCCTACCCCTTAAAACGAGCGCTTCGCTTGCCACCGCCTCCTTCGCGCGTCCATCCTTCTCTACTCCCTTCCCACCCCCCTCACTCCTCCCTCTCACCCCCATTTCTTCATGATTCCTTTTGCTTCTTCTCTCGGCCATCGTTGCCCTGTCTGTCTGAGCGAGTGCCTCTCCCGGGGTGCCTTAGCGAGTCGCTTCACCGGGCGCAGCGGCGGCGTGGAGGTAAGGTGGGGAAGGCGAGGAGATGAGGTCGACGGCGGAAGTCACACGGGGGTCACGGAACGCGTGTGTAACCGGGACCCGCCCGCCCGCTCTCGTCTCGTTATTGCCTCTCGGCACCTGTCGGTACAGACTTGCTTCGCTAACCCATACCCTCCCCCTGGCAGAAGCCTGCAGAGCGGGACACGGGTGCGACAGTCGACCCGACTCCGACAGCCCGAGCTCTGCGTCCGGCAAGCATGTCCTTTAGCGAGCGCGGTCGCAGGCGCAGCAAGCTCGACTCTCCGGCCCTTGGAAGAGTTTCGATCCGGGAACATCATCCATCCTCGACCGCCCGCATGCAGCAATCGGAGATGTCGTCCGA
>MVAP01000212.1:0-13277 GCA_014825765.1 Cystofilobasidium macerans | reverse complement strand
GAGAGTGTGTCTCGATCATAGTCAGGGGAAGCGGCGCTCTCGACTGAGCTGATGCGATTGATCTCGACTTGTTTCTACTCCTTTGCTTGCGTCTCGCAGACGATCAAATTGACGAGACCACTACGGGTCAAGCTGTGCAGACACAGTGCGTGTACGACGTTAAAGGTCCATCAGCGGTGACGAGGGTCAATCAGGGATATTTATGGTGCCGGACGGAGGTCGATGAATGAAAGCGGCGGCAGCAGCAGCAATGTCTGAAGAAAAGCGTCGCTTGTGTGAAAGCAGCCGCAAGTGCGCAAGTCGAGTGGCAAAGCGCATGATAAATGAATATGGAGACCGGACGCAGCGCGCATAGCGAGTGGCGACCCTATTTTTCGACTTGCGATTGGCCGAAGGACGCTGCACCCGACTTGGCCAGACGCTTTGACGAGTTGAGCATAGCCCTAAAAATGAGACGAGTTGACTGGCGTTAGCAAGTGGTCTGTTAGGAGCAGGCGGCGCATAACAAGTCGGCCAAGATAAAGTCATCCGCCTTTGCCTGCAAGATATGGCGACAAGGTCGGCCAGCAAAGAGCAGCCGACATGCGCTGCCTGGAAGGCAGTAGGGTACACAGAGCGACGTTGCGTCGCAGCAGTGATAGTTTTTGCGGCGAGCGCTGATCGTTGACACAAGGCGCAGATCAAGCACATGCTGGTCGAAGAAGTGGTACGCACTGCGAGGTCTGTTGGACGTAGTCCTCCTGATCAACCTGCCGGCGATCCGTCTTGATGGCAACGCCACCACGCTTCTCGTCGTAGTCGCTGCAAGCAATGAAATTGATTCGGCCCAGCTGGTCAGCAGATTGCCGCGAACCGGCTTGCCTGCGGGCGAGGGCGAGAGCAAGGCTAAAAGGGCGATGACGCACATGCCCGACTTCTTCATCGTCGACTTGGTATCCTTGACCGTCTGATCGAACGTCGCGCGGATCATGTGCGATCCATCTGCGGGAGTATACGAGATAGGTGTCAGCAGTCAGATCAGGCGCGAATGCAGCCGAGTGGCTGCTAGACGAGCCGAAGCCGGAAGCAAGGCATGACCGAAAGGTGACTGACAGACGAAGCCGACCGCAATGGTGAGAAGAAAGACGGCAGTAAAGACGTCGCTGCGTGCAAATCATGTAAGGCAGGTCAGAAACATGTCCCAAATTCGGACGGGCATCCTAGCAGCTGTGCCGACGAGACAAGCTAGCCAAGCAAGCTGAAGGTGCTGCGCGGGTTTCGACCAGCCGGCGAGACTCAAGCCGGAGCAAGACGCACCTGAAAGAGGGCATGATGGGCTGGCGGCTAGCGGAAGGGAGGTCTTGAGGGTATCTGGATGGGATAAGATGATGACGGGAGCTTGAAGAAAAGTGTAGAATAAGAGCGTAGTGAAGGGAGTTGTAGTTGACGGGTAGCAAGGCCGGGCGACTGACCGAGCCGGATGGGGAGCTCGCGCCAGGCAGGTGCAGCCTGGGATCATAGGCTGACCTCTCGCCCCGCTCGACCACCTCGCTTGTTTATAGAACTTGGCGGAATGCTAAGACCAGCTGCTTTCAGATTCTGTCATGTCTCGTCGGCTCGATGAGAATATCGCTGCTGCAGCTCGTTCGGCCCGCCTCATCTCGATCTTGCCAGTGGCCCCGCGCCAAAAGCGCGTCGCAGGGTCGACCTACTCCTTGCCCTTCGACCTGCACCCTCGTCGACTCTACCCTCCTCCTCCGTGAGCCTCGTTGCTCTAGCTCACCCTCCGCCATGTCCGGATCGTCGTCAGCCGTCGCCTCGTCGTCAAAACCTAGGCTCGGCGCCTTCGCCAATGTTGCCGCCTCAGCCGTCGCGTACGAGATGCCTTGGTGCGCGTCGATTTCGCGCGTGGTCGAGCTCGCTAGCAGTTGCCTTGCTCGATCTGACGAGTCCTCCCTCCTTGCATCAACAGGGTCGAGAAGTATCGGCCGCTGAAGCTTGAGGATGTCGTCGGCAACAGCGAGACGGTTGAGCGACTGAAGGTGATCGCCGAGGACGGCAACATGCCGCACATCATCATCTCGGTGCGGCCGCTTCGTGCTTGGGCCTTCCTGCTCGGCCCTGGGTCCATTGCTGACAGCCGCTTTCCGACCTGCTCTAGGGCCTGCCCGGTATCGGAAAGACGACATCAATTCACTGTCTGGCCCACGCCCTGCTCGGCGACGCCTACAAGGAGGGTGTTCTCGAGCTCAACGCGTCGGACGAGCGGTGCGCTCAACCCGACCCCTGCCGCTCCATTGCGTTTCCATCTAATCTGAAGCCCCAACCTCTCACAGCGGAATCGATGTCGTACGCAACAAGATCAAGCAGTTTGCGCAGAAGAAGGTCTCTCTTCCGTCCGGCCGTCATAAGATTGTCATCCTCGATGAGGCCGACTCGTGCGTGCTTGCAGCGTCGCAATAAACTGATGCCGCCGTCACTGATCAGGGCCTCTCTCCATGGCAGAATGACGGCCGGCGCCCAGCAGGCCCTGCGACGAACGATGGAGATCTACTCGAATACAACTCGCTTTGCGCTCGCCTGCAACATGTCGAACAAAATCATCGAGCCGATTCAGTCGCGGTGCGCAATCCTCCGGTACGCTAAGTTGACGGACCTTGAGGTCCTGAAGCGGCTGCTGGAGGTTTGCGAGGCAGAGAAAGTGCGTTCGGCGGCTGGATCTCGCATTCGACAGGAAGCTAGAGCGTCGTTAACCCCCTTCCCCTGGTGACTCGCAGGTGAAGACGACGGACGACGGCCTCTCGTCGCTCATCTTCACGGCCGAGGGTGACATGCGCCAGGCGCTCAACAATCTTCAGTCGACACACTCAGGCTTTGGTTTAATCACGACCGAGAACGTCTTCAAAGTGTGCGACCAGCCGCATCCGGTTGTCGTTCAGCAGATGCTTCGATCCTGCGCGAAAGGAGACATCGACGGCGCGCTAGAGAAGCTCGACGCCCTCTGGGAGGATGGTTACGCGGCAATCGACATTGTCACCACCGTTTTTCGTGTTGTCAAGATTTTTGACGAGTGCGCCGCTCGGCCTCGTGCTCGAAGTCGCTTTCCGACTGGCTGACACAAGCCCCCTTCTCCCCTCCGTAGGCTGCCGGAGTTCACCAAGCTCGAGTTCATCAAGGTGCGATGCGCTGACTCTACACGCGAAGATCCTCCGCTGACCTGGATGTTGCATCTCCGCCCCCAGGAGATTGGCTGGACACACATGCGTGTACTCGAGGGCGTCGGCACCCAGGTGCAGCTTGGCGGGCTCATCTCGCGACTCTGCCGATTTGCGATCAAGCCCGAGGCCTTTGCGATCTGATGTTGAGCTCATTCACCCAAAACGTAAGAAGTCGAGGCTCATGATCTATAATCGTACAGCAAAGGATTAGAGAATACAACAGGCGGACCGTGCGCTTAGAGGTGGCGCCGAACCAACCGCTTCAACCGGCGAAACCGAACCCGAGGCTATCGTCGAAGCGAGATAGGCTCGTTCCTTTGGCTGTTGCGCCGCTGCTCCCGGCTGCGCCAGATAGCGCGAGCAGACGGCCAAGCTCGTCCGCGCCGATAAGGGAAGCGGCTGTCTTGCGGACCGAGAGGTCAAGCGAGAGGTCGAGCCGGAGGTATTGGCCGGACAGCGACTCTGAGACGGTCGCATTGACGTCGGCGGCGGTCGCGGATGAGCCGGCAGGCACTGACGGGCCGGGAGGTGGCAAGCCGAGCGTATAGAGGTGCGACGGCTGAGCGGTCGATGCCCGACGGTAGAGCGGCTTGGTCGGCCGGAGGTTGTCCGAGATGGTCCTCGCAGACGCAAGAGCTCTACTTTCGGCGTCGAGGGCGGCGAGCGAAGGAACCTCAGTGGTAGGCAGGCCAGGCGAGAGGACGTCGTCCAGCTCCATTCTTTCGAGCGTCGTCCCGTCCCAGGCCGTGACATCTGCCGAATCCGTTTCAGCAAGCCGGTGCAGGTCGACGCTTTGGCCGGGTCCAATGAGAAGCCAGCCGCGAGAGTCTGCGCCGTCTTCAGCGGTCGGGTTCGACGGAACGACAGCCTCCGGTCGGCTACCGCCCGCAGAAGGCATGACCGGCGACGATCGGAGGAGGCCGAAGTCGCCGGCAACAGCTGCGGCGGCGTCGTCGTCGAGTGAGAGGCCGAGCCAGCGGCTCAGGACGTCATCGACGTCGTCGTCTTGATAGGTGCTGCTGCGTTCGGCCAAATCGGCGACCGAAACAGGGACCGGTCGAAGCAGCGTGAGCGAGAGCGATCGGCGAGCCGTCGATTGGTCCTCAGTGCCGTCATCATCGGGCAGAGGCCAGGCGACATCGCGTTGGACGGCGAGCGAACCGGACGGGATTGAGGGTGAGACGGGCGACGAGGCCGGCGCGTCGCACTCCATCTTTTCATCTACGGCCGACTTGGTCGCGTTCGCTGGCGCCTGCGCGTCGGGCGCTGAAGCCTTGAGCTTCGACTTGTCTCTGGCGAGACAGATCGGGCCGCCACCGGTGTCCTTGGCGATCGTGACATTGGCAAAGCGAGGGACGCCTCCGGCCACACCCGTTGAGGCAGACAAAACGCGACCGAGGAAGGCCGGGAAAGGCGAGCTCGTGCCATGAGCGCCTTGCGTGGGCGTCAGGCGGAGCGGAAGAGATGAAAGCGCCGTCGAAGGAAAGGAGAAGAGGGCGAAGCTGAACATGATGACCTGTAGGACAACAAAAAGTGCTAGACTTCAGTATAGTACAGCAGGGGTGCACGTCAGCACCGAAAGAAGGGGGGCGGACCATAAGTGCGACGCCGCCAATGCGCTTGCTGTCGCGATCAGCGCCTGCGCCGACCGCCCTTCTACCGCCAATGTGCGCCGACTGGTGTTGACCGCGGTCGGCAAGGCCATCGCCGCCGAAGCCCGAGACCATCGGTCCGGGACCAACCTGCTGCTGCAGGATTTGCTGGTGGTGCGGGTGAACGACAGCGTGCGCGGGTGGCGGGACGGCGCTAGTGGTGCCGGCTGACGAAGGGCCGTGCCGCGCTCGGAGACTGGCAAGCTCAACCTCGAGCGCGCGTTCGCGCGCTGTGCTAGCATGCAAAAGCGACCGGACGTGTGCAAGGTCGGCCTTGACAGCATCAAGCTCGGCCGAAGATGCAGGGGTCGCTGCTGCTGAGCCGCCCTCGCCCTTGAGCTGAGCGAGCTCTGCGCGCAGTTTACCGACTTCGATCTCCAGCTCGTCGTACATCTCGCGTTTGCGCTGCCGGCTGAGGAAGGCGGCCGCCCGATTCTTGACAAGCCGAGCCTCTTTTTTGGTCAGGCCGTCGGTAGACGGCGGCTGAAACTCGGCGACGGTTGGGAGCGACTTGCGCTTCTTGCCAGTGCCCGTGAGCTCCTTCTTCGGCGGCTTCACGGCGGCCGTCGACGACGACGACGACGGTGAGGTCGAGTTGGGCGCAGGCGGAAGGGGCGCCCGACCCTCAGTAGACACGATCCCAGGAGCAGGTGCGAGAAAGAGGGCGTACGGATCGACGCTACCGCCGTTAACGGTGCTCGTGTCCGAATCCTCGCTCCGAGCGCGCTTGATTGTTGGCCCAATGCAATCACCAGCCAGAACAGCGGGAGTCAAAGCGGACCCTGCAGCCCAGCCTGGTGGTGGCGTTGCTGGTGGGAGAGACATTGATGAGGCGGAGGACGGCGAGGGCGAGTCGAACGACCTCGAAGAGGAAGACGCTGGCGGTGGAGGTGGCGCGTAGCTGGTCGAAGGTTGGTAAGGGTTACCGTCGTGCGGGAGGAAGTCATAGGGCCCGGGGGAGCCGCCGTTTGCAGCAAAAGCATAGATGTCGGGCGACACGGAAGCAGGTTGCGGAAGGGGTTGGGAACCGGGTAATGGAGCTGTTGCGGTTCGGGCGGTGAAAGGGGTGTAAAAGGCGCTTCGGTTAGCCTAAATGCTTCAGCTAGTCGAGACAGTCACCGATCAGGCACTCAGAAGCCCTCTGGCCTGCTGTGCAGCCCTCCCAAGCTGCTGACAGATTGGAGGATGTCCGGACGCCAAGGCGTCCATTCAACCCGAGCTGCCCGGCAAAGAAGCCTAAAAGAGGCCGGGACCAACGGCAGGGCGGGCGAACGAGCGAGAACGGGACGCACCAATCTCGCCGAGTTCGATGCCGCAGGAGCTCAGATCGTCTTCAGTCGCGCGGGTGAGCCAGGTTGCATCGTCCTGATCGCTGCTACTGCCGTTGCTAATGGCGAAGCCAAAGGCGTCGTCGTGACCGTTGACGCCTGTGCCCGGGCCGGCGAGCTCCCAGCCGGCCGCGCCGACCCCGCGGTCAGACGTCGCGGACGGCCAGGCGCCCGGCGCGAGGTCAAAGTCAAACGGCCGGGATGAGGTCGGCGTCTCCGGGATGTCGAGAAAGTCTGACAGGAGTTCGTCCATCCTGAGGGCGAGCTGGAGGGGAGGAATGAGAGTTAGAGGAGGCGGGCGGACGGGACTATGGGCGCTGCGGCGGCTGCGGCGGCGGAACCGTCGAGAAGGCGTAAGCCCGAGGTCACGAGAGTTACGGGTCGCATCCAGCGGGCCCTGCCACGTCGACAGCCTCGCTTGTCGGCGAGCGACGCACCATAGTGTTGCGTGGACGCCCGTGTTGACTTTTGCGAGCTGAGAGCAATCAATATACGAGCATTCTGTCAACAGTGCACGCCAGCGCCGCTTCGTGGCTGTCGATCATGCCACATAACTCGCCAGGCCGTCGACCGCCTAGCCGGCCCACAACTATCTTCACCTACCGAGAAGCTGGACCTGTTAGCAGTATGCCTAAGACAACATCAGTAGACATATGACTCGCAGGGACCTATTAGGAGCCCGTTTTTAAGTCCCTGTGCCAATTGCCAGAACAGGCTCGAGAAGATCGTTCAGCTCGTGTCGTGCTGCGCGGCGCCGCCGCCGTCCCTTGCCCTTGCGCCGAGCCGACGACAGCGAGCGTCCTCTGACGGCGAGCGAGTCCTCGTTCGATCTCTTCTCTCGACAGCAGCGCGCCCGATCCCGAGCTCGAAGTCAATGGCCTTCCAGCCTGACGTCACGTACCCAAAGGTCCGCGTCCGCTGTTTGGGTAGTCCCAAGCTGTCGGCACATACTGACTCCGCTCTCCTCCGCCCCTCTTGCGCAACCTGGCGCTTCAACGTGTGGCAGAACGAGTACATTGAGACGGTTCGTCTTTGACAAGATTCTGCCTTTCGATCGAGGCTGATCTGCCAGTGGTCTGGCTTTCTACCTCCAGGACACGGGCAATAAGGTGCGACTTCAGCGGAAGGAGCCCAACCGCCGTGGACACTAGGCTCGAACTGCGCAGTTGATCGCCTCGACCACTGACCCCCACTTCCCTGCTCATCTATGCCCGCGCGCATGCATGGTCAACATCTCGACCCTGCGCTTTGAACTACAATAAATCTACTCCACGCAGGTCTCTCGACGAGGTTAGCTACCTCCTCCACCTGCTTGTCCTTCGCTGCCAAGGGCATTACGTACTGACTCCCAGTCACCAACGGAACATAGCCACCATCCAAGGACCGCAATCAATCGTGCTGGCCGGCAAGTCGCGGATCCTTCCAGGAGCCGTCCTTCGCGGCGACCTCCGACGGCTGCCCTCTTCGTCCTCGGCAGCCGGAGGTGGCAGCGCAAGCAAGGCCGGAGGGGTCGTTATCAGCCTTGGCCAGTACTGCACGCTCGGCCCGAGCAGTGTCATTCGTCCGCCGGGCAAGACATATCGCGGGTGCGACTCTTCACTTGCCTGAGTCTCATAGCAGAAGACATTAACGAGGCGTGTCGCTCTTGTAGAGTCTTCAATTACTATCCGGTCAAGATTGGCGACCACGTCACGATCGGCGCGCGCTCGGTCGTCGAGGCCGCTCAGATCGGCAACTGCGTTACCATAGGCGAAGACTGCGTGATCGTACGTCGCATCCATCTCGCATGCTGATCAATGGGTTCGCCATCGGTAACACCGGGCACGAAACGCATCGTCATGATGCACAGACCATACGACGCGTGGCGCAAAAGAAGCTGACCCCTTTCCCGGCTGCCCTCTCTCGCAGGGCAAGTTTGCGATGATCAAGGACTGCGTCGTCATCGCCGACGGCACCATCGTCCCAGACTACGCTGTTCTCGCACCTTTTTCACACGTCGCTGGCGCGCCCGGTCCGTCCTACTTGGCTGACTTCCCACTGGCCGCGTGCAGACACTGACATCGCACGCCCTTTTCTGCTCTTCTCAGGCCGCTGGATCGGCGACCTGCCAGAGTCGACCGAGGAGACGACGATCGCCCGCACGAAGAGCGCTTACGTGCGCTTCCGTGCCGCGCCCGCCGCGCACCGGTCGGCTGCAGAGGGCCCGTCAGCGTCGGTCTCGGCGGCGGGGTCGGCAGCAATCTCGAGAGAGCCGTCGAGTGTGGGCGTTGAGGCTGCACGAGCGACATGAGAGTGAGCCGAAGATATCGGCGTACGGGACTCGGGGACGCCTTGCGGAGTTGCTGGCGAGAGGAGGTCGCGCAAAGACGATTTCCTGCGATTAGATGTTCGGAAGCACTCGTCGGTATACAAAATTGGCCAAAATGAGCGAGTGGTGAGGAGCATGCAGAGCGAAAGGGGGGCAGAGTAGAGATACAGGCGCAGGGGGGACAAGTAGGTCGATGTAAGTCGCCGGCCAAGGCACAAAGGGCCTCGCGTTCGGTCTGTACTGAACGAATCGCGAGAAGACCGTTCGGAACGTGCAGGAAGGGACGGGCAGCTGAGCGGACGGTCC
Source organism: Cystofilobasidium macerans (assembly GCA_014825765.1). Lineage (NCBI taxonomy): Eukaryota > Fungi > Basidiomycota > Tremellomycetes > Cystofilobasidiales > Cystofilobasidiaceae > Cystofilobasidium > Cystofilobasidium macerans. The sequence goes on along the minus strand of MVAP01000212.1, from coordinate 4,486 downwards.
CCAAGGGGCTCCGCGCCCCAGCCTGGAACGAGACAGCGCGCGGGGCAAGAGGCCTAGCGCCGGAAGTCGTAGACCTGCTTGGCATAGTACGCCGTGCCTGCCGCGCCCAGGCCGGCTGAGAGAGAAGGGAATGGCTTCATTAGCAGGCTGCCCCTCTGAACCAGGCCGGGCGGCACAGCTGGTGCTCAGGCATGACGCGGGCGTTGCCGGCAGCCCAGCTAGTCCGCACTGCAAAGTGAGGCTGACGTACTGAGAATTTTGGGTGCCCGACCTTTGCTGAATCGAGGAGCACCGGCAAGGAGAAGCAGGAGCGATGAGGCAGCTGAAAGGGAGGTGGAAGGTTACGGACGCGAGGCGCGCGCGAGGCGGAGATCATCCAGGGTCAGCGCTCCGGCTCGACGAGCGGCCTCTTGGAGGCTGCAGCGCGTTGCACAGGGTGACTGGTGATACGCACTGGCCGCCTCATAGGCGTAGTCGAGGCCGTCACGGATGCGGATACTTGAGATGGCGAAGAGCGAGCCGAGGGCGAAGCCGCCAATGAGGCTCGGCATCGACCGCGTTCGGCTGAAGCCTGGTCATTGGCCAGGCGATGAGGTCAGCCAACTGATGGCCACCGGATATGACGTACGCAAGAGGGACACACCGTAGATACCGCCAGCAAAGCATGCGGCCGAAAGCGTTGAGGAGGGGTGATGCGACTGGCGGAGGGGTGAGCCGGGCCGACGACGGGCAGAGCCGGAGGGAGTGGAGGGGGGTGAGAGGCGGTGTCAGCCGGGGTGAGGTTAAGTAGGGGCTACGTGGCTTCGGGCGGACTCTCTACACATCTAAACGACACGCACCATAAAGGAGGTTGTAGTCGGGCTGGAGCGGATGTGTCGAGGTGGTGATGGTGATGAGTGGTGAAGAACGGAGGGGCAGGCTATAAGGCAGCTGATGGATCTCGAGTCGCGCCGGCCCGACTCCGGCCGACGAAGCCCTCGGGGCTCCAGCCGTACGTAATCAAGGTCCGCTCATGATCAAACAGACGAATGAACAGTGAGGGGTACATTTGCATCGAATCCGGCAGCGCCTTATCCAGCGACAAAGTGTCCCGGAGACGCCCGTCCGCCGGTCAGCGCGGGCTGCAAGGTCGGCGGGGATGGCGGCGGCTACAGTTCCGGCCGAGTTGTTAACGGCATTGATGCTCCAGCCTGCGACCCGGTCGACCAGGTCACGCTCTGCAACGGTCGTCCGACCGGAGGTGCTGGCCGCCGCTGCTGTTGCTGAGGCACCGGCGGCAAGGGCAGGGAACAGCCATGTTGGCCGGGGTGCCAAGCCTGCCAGACCATGCCCGGCGGCGGCGGTACGTACGCCTGGACGCGGAACACTCGCCCGGGCGGCCCGTGTGGTCTGCCGCACGTCGAAGTCATCATTGTCGCCGGATCTTCGACCGACGGATGCATATAGAACGGGTGCGAAGCGGACGAGTGTCCGGCCGAAGGGCCGAAGTCTGATATCAAGGCAGGGTGAAATGCCGGGGCGACCGGATAGGCGCGAGAGTAGCGACGCGAGGAGCGTGACGGCCCACCAAAGTCGAGAGCAGGTGGCCGTGGGGTCGAATCCAAGCGGCATGGATGTCGGCGAAGGTTGGCGGCCTCGTCAAGACTTGCGCTGCGCGAAAGTTGGTAGTGCGAAGCCGTGGCCGTACTTGCCGGGCTCATCAGGGTGACCTGGCTGGGCGAGCCAGCAAGGAGATCGGCGACCGACGGCAAGGCCATGCTCGGTCTGACCTTTGCCTGTAATGAGAGCATCCGGGAGCGAGCAGGTGATGGAGTCGGGCTGACGACCCCAATATGGGAGAGCGGAGGAGATACGACCGAGATGAGCGGCGAAGGGGCAAATGAGTCGGACGTCTCTCTTGTGCCGGCCGCCAAAGGCGGTAAGGAAGGGCTTTGACTACTCGAGCCGTTTGGTGACCGGAGTCGAGGTGTGAGAATAGCTATGACGTCCGGCAGCTGAGCGAAGAGACCCTCTAAGTCAGCCTCCGACGCTGCGGGATACTGACTGGTTGCATTCTTCCGCACCTGGTCCGTCAGGCGGAAGAGCAGCGCCACTCGCTGTTCGAGCGAGAGGTTTTCTGAGGCAGACGTCCTTTGCGGTCAGAATGATACACTCAAGAAGAGCCTGTTTTTAAACTTACGCCGGCCGTCCGTCCAAGCGTGCGGCAAAGGGCAGGCACCACCAAAGGGGCACCCTTCAGAGGTGAGGAACTGTAGGGCGCATGGAAGGACGTCGATCCCTTTCAAAGCCCGCATGAGGACACGTCTGTTCAGCGCTTGATCTTGCCGTCTCCCCTGCAGATATTCGCGACTGACATCGTACTCTCGCTGGGCCGCCTGATCACCGGCAAAGAACGCGCGCTGGGCGGCCGTCACCGCCAGCAAGGGTCGCATGAGGTCCGCGAGGCGCGCCACGTCCATTGCTGATGCAGCGGCGCCGCAAGGAGTGGGGGTCGGTTCCGTAAGAGCGGCCACGGTCGAAGGAGGCGATGCTATGGCTAGCGTGTCGAATGGGCATTCAACTGGAGGCCCCGGTGGCGGGTCTAGCTTCTGCACGTTGCGAGACGAGCTCTGGATGATGAGCGCCGTGGCCGTCTCCTGCGCCGTCAGACTATCTGCATCTGCTAGTAGATCTGGAGGAACGACCACCGCTTCTGAAGGGTTGGTTTCAGCAGCAGGGTCGTCGCGAGCGACGGTCTCAGCAAGCGGTGCCTGTAGACAGCGGTCGGCAGAGCAAAAGATTTAGCGACGTTACGATTGAGAGGAGCTGCTCGACTTACCGGCAGAGTCTTCGGCACGTCCGGTTCGTGCTCATCCTCCGGAGTCTCGAAAATCGATCTCATCGGCCGAAAGGGCGCTTTGATTCGCATTTTCTTGTTGCAGGACGGGGAAGATTGCCGTCGGCTGTAAAACTCACGACAGAGCGTAAGGAATCAGGTCGGATCGTTGAGCAGCACAGGATTCAAAAGGTTCAATTGACCTGGTCTGACGTCGCTCGAGCTTCTTTCGGGCGAGGACTAGCTCTGCGTTGAAGCGACAAATGGCCGTCTTCAGCCTGTCGACAAACAGGATCAGAACGGAGTTCGAAAGGCAAAAGTAGCAGCTAAGGGCGGACGCTTTGATCTCGCGTTCAAGCGGTAGTCGCCGCTTGACCTCTTGAGCGTGTCGCTGGCGCCAGCGCTGAGCCTCGGTGCGATGGTCGTCAATCTGAAACTCAAGCAGGCCAGTGCGGGATCTGTTCGGGGGGGCGAATCAGGGACTGTCGCCAGGTAACACAAGCCACGGAAGCGATAGGCACGGCAGAAGCCTTGTGTCGGCCGCACCTGAGCTGGTCGAGCTCAACCTCAAGGGAGAGCATCGTCAGGAAGTTTTGGCGCTTGTCACGCCGAGGGCAAAGTAGTGGGATGCCCTTTTGGCCAGATTCTCGTGACTGGTGGACGGGCACGAAGTGTGAAGTCAGTCCTGACCTTTGCTGTCAAGCGCCCTTCGGTGAGAGCTTCCCGTGTGTCAGCTTAGGGAAGGGAAGGCTCGAGCGAGCCCCTGACAGGTAGTCCTCATCAGGAGGCAGGAGGGGCAGGCGACGCGCAGCGCACCGAAAGGGCAATTTCAGTGTCAGCAAGTGCCTTGAGAGTATGTCTTGGCAGCTTAGCTGACAGTCAGAAGCCAGTCATGCTGCTTCTAGGCTTGCTGTTGCTACAGACGATCAATGCGAGGACTTGCCAATCGATAGGAGGCTGGAGTCGGGTCGGAGCGCGCATGTGAAGGGGATGCCCTGGGCTGGCGGCCGCCGAGCCGGTCACTTCGTCTGTACCCCGACCATAAGGCACTTGGCAGCTGGATCAGATCAATAATCCGGCTGTATAAGGGACGCGACGCACTGGCTGGCGACCTCATGAGATGGTATCGCTAAGTGGCTGTTTCGCTGCAATCAGCGTTCTTACGGGACCTCGCTTGGACCGCCCGCCCGCTCTGCGTCGTGTCTCCCGACTTCGACCTGGCTGAACGCCGCCGGGGACCCTTCGACTTATCCGCGGCTCATGGGGACCCTGATTAGACGGCCTGTCCGGCCAAAGTCGCCAGTCTCGATTGAACGCAACTCTTGGCCAGCCTCTTTCGCCAGCTGATCGTTTGAGTCAGACCGTCGTTTCTCCCTGCGATCCCCACATCAGTACCTTGCGTTGCCAAGCTCATCTGATGACCGTCGACCATTTCCGCGCGTCGGTCGCTGATTCGAAGGCTCGACGGCCAGGGGGTAGGATGTGTCATCGGCTGACCGCAAACTGCTGTTAGCCCGTCGACTTCGAGTTTGTCATGGTGCTGTTCAGCCCAGATCAATCCCTGGTTCTGCCATCAAAGGAGCGTCAATGAGTCGCACGCAAAAGAGGGAAGAGAACACGGTCGGCATTCGAGGGCGCTGCTTCCCCTGACTATGATTTAGACCCACTTCT
>MVAP01000211.1:0-13370 GCA_014825765.1 Cystofilobasidium macerans | reverse complement strand
GCAGCGGACAGTCTTCAGCTGTGCAGACCAACCGTCAGGTACGACAGGATGGCAGTAGAGCGGACGGCATGGCGCCGTCGCTGTGATTTCCTACAGCTGCAGTCGCAAAGTCGCTAACGGCCAGAGCAGATGCGCCTGCTGTCGTGACGGCCGGTCGTGTACACGCTCGCTGAGCAGCAGCTGGTCGCGTCTGTCCCTGTGGACCGGCACTAGTACACGCGTCGTCTTCTCAGGCGCCGGCGCGTCGAAGAGACTCAGCTGCTTGTCTCCCCCGGTCCTTACCGCTCGTCCGCCGCAACTCTCCCTCCGGCTAAGCTCGCGTCCGAGTCCTCGCTGCCTGTTTCGTCAACAAACAAGGCACCGCCGCTCGCTTCCGGCTGGATTGACGTGCGCAGGCGGGCGCCGTGACGAGATGCAGAGCACCATCTTCAAGGTGCGTCCGCGCACTCGACGAGCTCGTTGAGCGCTCAGAGACAAGCTGCGCTGCCTCAGTGAGCATATTGCACTCAGGTCACTGAATATCTTGCTGTGCGCTCCAGATCTTCACGACCAAGCACTCGCTCACTCTACCGTCTCAGGTCTTTGCCTTCGTTGAGCATATCCTGGTCGAGGTGCGTCGCTGAGCGCTGCGGATCGAGCTCAAAACTCGCCGAGACCAATGCGTCGTCTTGCTGATTGCACTTCCTGTACCTCGCTGCCTCTCTCTCCTAGCATGAGGTCGAGCAGGATTACTGGGCCGACTCGTGCGACCATCTTGCGCGAGAGTACATGCGCGGGGAGGGTGAGCTTAGCCACTGCGAGAGCTCGCCGAGCTCGAGCTGGGCTGACACTCTTGCCTTGACTCGCCAGACCCGTCGCCCCTCGTCTCGATGCAGGGCATCGAGGCAGCCTACCACGCGCTGCAGCTGAAGGTGCGGGCTCTTATCGGAACCTAAAGAGCAGGCTTCATCAGCTGAAACCTCCCATATCACGTTTAGACTGAGGTCGGAGAGGATGAGGATCCGTGCGTCTGCGCGGCCGTCAGTCGTCAGCGCTTGAGGTCGTTTACTCACGTCTGACACGTTCTTCTTGACTGGCTGGTCAGATTGGCTGAGGGCTCAGACGAGGTCAACGTCGAAAACCACTTCCGGGTCGTCGACAGCTTTGACATGCCGGCGCTACGCTTCGACAGCGTCCGTGGCGTGTGGCAGATGTTCGTCCTACTAAACCCGTTCTTGCTGTGATACCTGCTGAGCCCCCTCGTGTCCACTTACACAGCCTCCCTCACAAGCCCTCGATTGCTGCCGCCCCAGCCGCAAGAGCTGCTTTTCTTCGGGAGCGGTGCGCGCTCGTCCGCCAGGTACGCCCTTGAATTGAAGCTCCTGCATGTGTCATCAATTGAATCGTCGCGTACTGCTCTTCCACAGATCATCCTCCGCTCAGAACACTTCACGCCGCCCGTCCTCGGAGGCCACGACCGGGAAGAGTACATGAAGGTCTGTTGTCTGGTGTGCTCCCCTTTTGCCAGCTTGGTGCTGACGATAGCGCCCTTCGCTTTACCGCAGCTCAACTCGATCAAGAACCTTCTTGGAAGGCCAAACCAGCGATTCCTTCTTTTTGGAATGCTCGGAAGGACGGCAGAAGGCCTACTGTGTCTCGAGGACGGAGACGGGCGGGTTGTGCTAGACATGGACGAGGCCGTGCGTAGGCAGCCGACGCCATCCTGCGAGATGCTCACCCAATTGACTCCCCCCCCACCCCATCGTAGACACCCGGTGAGGGTTTGTTCACGGAAGGCTCGCTCGTGCTGATTGCTGGCGAGTACACAGACGAGGAGGTCCTGCGTGTCATTGAGATGGGCCACCCGCCGAGTGAGAAGCGATCGGTGGCAAGGTGTGTAGTCCAGTGAAATACGTCAGCCACGCGCGCAACAGCGACTAACGAGAGCACCCGTCCGCCTACAGGTCATTATACGGCCATGTTGATTTCTTGGGAGTTGGAGCGACTTCGTTGAAAGACGAGGTTAGTCCCTCGCCCAATGGCCTTGCAGCGAGTGCTATGACTCACCGATACGAATCAATCCATTGTCCAGGAGCGCTATGCGCCGCTCGTCGCTTCGCATTCGCACATCTCACTCGTCATTGTCTCGGACCTTTGGCTCGACCATCCGAAGACGCTGCCTAATCTTCGCCGCATGTTCGAGGTCTACGCCGAGTCCACCTTCCGACCGCTCGCATTCGTCTTCTGCGGCAATTTCTCGCAGAAGAGCTGCCTTGTCGGCGGCGCGGCCGGCCTAGCCAAGTACACCGGTGCGAGAGCCGCCTGTTGATCAAGTTTACCCATCTACTGCTCGATGGCTGACCTCATCCGCTGCTGGTCGTCCCAGAAAACTTTACCAACCTCGCCAACCTGATTGCCTCGTTTCCGCAGCTGTCGAGAACTTCGCACTTCCTCTTCGTGCCCGGGCCGCACGATCCATGGGGATCAACGACAATGCCGCGACCGCACATCCCCGACTCATTCGTTGCCAAGGTCAAGGCCCGACTGCCAAAGTCGCACTTTGTCTCCAACCCTTGCCGGATCAAGTATTTCGACCAGGAGATTGTCATTTACCGCGAGGACCTGATGGGTCGCATGCTCCGCAACCTCATCGGTCTCAAGGGCGGGCCTGGAGCCGAGGTTGACATGAAGAAATATGTCAGTCCCCTCGCGCCGTTCGCCTGTTCCTGGCGATGATAGCGCTGACGGACGTCCGCTCTAACGCTTTCAATAACATATCGCAGCTTGTCCAGACAATTCTGGACCAATGTCACCTGTCGCCGCTGCCTTTGTCGATCCGACCAACGCTCTGGGACTTTGATCACGCCCTGCGGCTCTATCCGATGCCGACTGCTGTACACTGCGTTCCACATCTAACGCCCGGCAGGTCTGCAGCGCTGACCAACAGGCTGTTCCGCCTTACAGCTCATCCTCGCGGATAAGTACGAGCGGTACGAGCTCACGTATGAGGGCTGCCACGTCTTCAACCCGGGTAGCTTCATCGGCAACTCGTTCGAGTGGTCGACCTACTTTCCGTCGACGCAGCGGTCCGAGCGGAGGTGTGTACAATCGCGCGCTGTCGACTCCGCACGGCAACGACTGACCTTCTCTTCCGCGTGTCGCTCGCCCCAGCGTGCTTGAGGACGATACATGAGTGGTTCTGTTGTGCGACCCTTGTCACGCCCGGCTTCGCCCGGTCGTCATCGTCAGGAGGGCTTTTGTAATTTCTTACGCTCGGTTTGGTCGCGCACTTGAGAGCGCACTGAAGCGGCAGCGGCGGCGGTGGACGTGCGCAGCTGGTCGAGCCAAAGTTGCTCGCCTATCTGCCTGTCAGCAGCCAACAGTAGGATTACCTGTTTAGGGAGCACATCTGAGAGCCAGAGTCCAGTTTGAGCAGGACAATCGAGAGCTATCGTTCCTGAAAGTCGTCCTGACGGCGTGCGGCTGCAGCGCGCGCGACGGCGGCCGTCGACGCTGCGGCCGGCCGCGCCCGCGTGAGAACGAGAGCCCTTCCGCCTCGCGCAAACTCGAGCGACGACGCCCGGCAACCGACACCCACTCCCCCTCCTTCCCAGCCAGACGACCTTCACGAGTGAGTCTTCCCCTTTCTGCTTCCAGACCGGGCCGACTGGGATCGGAACCGACCCGGCTGGTAGTCCGGGGATGTTGGGTCGGCTCGGCGAGGGCGGGGACAGGGGGAGGGGGGGGCAGGAGGACGGCCCTGGCCCTCGTCCCCCGCACGAGTGGGGCTCAGCAGGGCACGGCACCCGCGGCGCACCCACACGGGTCGTCCGCTGTCGCCCCTCTTACCGGCGGCGGCGGCGGCTCCGGCTTGGGAGCTTGCTCGGTCGTGCGCGAAGAGCAGGTCGACGTCTCTCGCATGCTTTGGCTTGGATTGATGAGGGAGCGCTGCAGCAGAGAGAGACAGGGCGCACGCTCCGCCACCCGCTCTATCGCCGCTGCCGCCGCCGCCGCCACCGCCCGCGCCCGCCCTCCTCAGCCGGCGGCGACGAGGCGGCGCGGTTCCCCTCAGACCAGCACGAGCAACCGGGTCCTGACCTACCAGCTCGCTTGCTCTCCCTCTTGTCCCTTTCCTGCTTGCTCTCTGCCGCCCCAGATCAGCAGACAGCGGCCCATCCACCTTGTCGTCAGCCTTAGCCAAGCCTCACGCTAGTCACTTTTCACCGTCCGCGGCGCTGGAGCTCTCGCTAGCCTCCCCCGCCCTCCCGGCCCTCGTCACCGTGACTTCGCCTCCCGACGGTCTTGACATGTCGCAGACGTCGTTCTACAACGACGTCGCCTTTGCGACGCCGGTTCCTGATCCGGTTACCGGCAAGCTTGACCCCAACGACCCAGCGGTCAAGGCCCGTCAGTCTGCTCTCCTTTTGACGCGACCGCCCGCGCCTGCCTTTTCTTCGAGCTCTAGACCCAGTCTGGAGGCGCTGACGCGTCGAAACCTTTCACCCCTTCGTTGCAGTGACCGATGCTGCGCTCAATCTTGACAAGAGCAAAATTCCACGCCCGTACAAGTGTCCGCTTTGCGATCGGGCGTTCTACCGGCTTGAGCACCAGGTGCGTCTAACCACAGCGCTAAGCAGCCTAAGCGACGAGCTTGGCATTCCCGCGGTGCACACTCGGAACTGATCTTTCATACTATCCCGCGCACATCTCCCGCAGACCCGACACATCCGCACGCACACGGGCGAAAAACCGCACGCCTGCTCTCATCCCGGTTGCGACAAGCGCTTCTCCCGGAGCGATGAGCTCACCCGGCACGCGCGCATCCACCAGAGCTCTAGCAAGAAGGGCAAGAAGCGCGACTCGGAGGAGGTGCGCCCCCCGCATTACATTCCTTCGGTTTTCGCTCCGATGTTTGTCAGTTGACACCTTGTCCTGTCGCTTTGTCGTTAGGAGGATGAGCGCACTCCTGGTCCCTCGCGAGTGCCCCACGACCAGAAGCCGTACGGCGGCTTTGGCGGGCCCGGCGGCGGCGGAGCTGGCGATGGCAGCTCCGAGTCGATGAACGAGATGTCGGCGCTCGCGGCGGCCGCGTCGGATCAGCTGTTCGAGCTCGAGCGAAGCGAGTCGGTTCGGCGCGCAGAGTACGAAATGCGGCACCGCCAGATTATCGGCCAGAGCGGTCGCAACCCTGCCGGCGGCGCTGGTGCGCTCATGGGCGGCAACGCCAGCGGCTTCGCTTATGATGAGCGCGGCGACCGATGGACGGGCAACCCTGTCGGGGCCGGCAATGGAGCCGGTCTTGGGGGCGGCAATGGCGACTTCCATGCGCCTGGCCAGGCCGTCCACCACGCCGTAGGCGCTGGCAACCTGACCGACTTGACCTACCTCACGCCGCCCAACTGCCACCACTCTGAATGCCATAAGAGCTATCGCAAGCGGCTGCGGGCTGCTCAGCGAGCGCTCAGTCTCCAGGCGACCGGCGGCGCGCCGGCTTTCGGAGCCGGCCTTGGCGGTAACCTTTCGGCCGGCTCTTCGGCGTCAAACCTCGCTGGCCAGAACTTCTTCGGCGCCAATCATGGTAACTTGAGCGCCGCACTCAGCCTCAACAACGGCCAGCTCACGCCGCAGCAGGCGCAGCAACTCCAGCAGATGCAGCTCGCCCAGCAGCAGCAGCAGCGCGGCCAGCAGGGCTTCCGCTCGCACCGCGGTTCGCTCTCGTTTGGTCTGGGCGGCAACCCGGACAATTCGGTTGGGCCCTCGCCCGCGTCGTCCGTCTCGTCCGAAGAGCTCGAGGACCAAGCGATGCTGCCCATCGGCCAGGCCAACATGAACCCGGCCGCTAACGCCCTCGGCGGCGCCAATCCCAATGATTACAACTTTGCGGGAGCGACCTCGCCCGACATCGGCTCCATGCGCAACATGAGCATCTTCCCTCCGCTCGGTGGCGCCAACAACGGCGCGCTCAATATGAATGCCTACGCTGCTTCGCTCGGCAATCTCTCAGTCACCTCGACCGCGCCCACAAGCGGCGTCAACAGCCCGGCGACGAGTCGCATCCACTCCCGCAGCGGCAGCCCTGTTCACTTTGACATGGACCCTCGGCTCGAGGGCCACGGTGTCGGCGGCAAGCTTCACCACCAACACCAAAAGCACCGGTGCGCCTCTTTTCGAATCATCCTCGTCGTATACTTCTCGACTGACGCAGCCATCTTCGTTCATATCGTCAGAGCGCACCCTTACCCGGCCTCGCATCCGCACTCGCACTTCACGCCCAACACGCAATCGCCGCTGCACTCTGCGACAAATCTTGGCCAGCAGCTCGATCGGCAGAGCCAGAATGCCTCGCGCCTCTCGGGCCGGATGTCGCCACCGCAGGGTCTCCCGCGTAACCTGTCGGGCGGCGCGCTTCAGGCAAGCTTCCAGCAGCAGATGGCCGAACAGCAATCTGCCCAGGCGGCCCAAATTCGGCAGGCTCAGGCTCAGGCTCAGGCCATGCAGCAGGCCCAGCAGAATCACCTCGTCGCTCAGCAGCAGCAGCTCCTCGCCCAGCAGCAGCAGCAGCAGCAACAGCAGGCGCAACAGGCGGCGCAGCAACAGCAGCAGCAGCAGCAGCACGCAGCCCAGCAGCACCAGCAGGCCGTTGCGCAGAGCTCGCTCAGCGGCGGGCGGCAAACGGTCGAGGACATCCTCAAGTCGTCTTCGATCCCACCGCCGCCCGAAAGCCGGCACCTGCCGCCACCTAACGTGCCCTTTTCGGGCTTCTCGTCGACGCCGGCTTCGGCTCAGAACTCGCCCAGCAATTCGCGCCCGGGCTCGCCCCACGGCGGCGTCTCTTCACACTCGAATGCCCAGCAGAACCACCTCGCCCACAGCGTCCGGCAGGCGTTTGGCGGTATCGGCCAGCAGACCGGGTACGGCGGCAGCGGTGGCGTGAGCTTGCCCTCGCTCTCGCGCTCCGGCAGTCCCATCAACAATGGACAGGACCCCTCGCAGCACGGTGGCGACATGTCGCTGTGAGGTGTCCGACCTCAATTGGTCCTGTCACTCACCTGCCCTCAAGCTCCCACTTATCATCAACGGCTAGCCTCACGCGATCACACCATCTCTTAATCCGACCTCTCGCTTGGGCGCACGGTTATCCTGCTGCGCGATAACCCAAGCGCACCTGTAGCTTAGTTTTCTTAGACCTTTAGATGCGCTTTCTTCGACCTCATCGTGGCTGATGGAGGACGGCGGAACGTCACAAACGTGAGAAGTGTTGCGCATACAGCTGAACCCTCCTGATCCTCCACTGAGCCCGTCTGCGATCAGCGATCAGCGTCTCTTGAGGCAGCAGCATCCTATCCGCATCCAGGGCAAACGTGAAGGACCTCGTGAACGCTGCGGGACGAGCAAAACGCGGCCGATCAGCGATTCGAAGAGTTGCCCCTGCAAGCGGATACGCACAAAGCATCGCAGTCTGCGCAGAAGTCTGCGTGACACTTTGGACAGCGATAGCGTCCGGTCGGGCTCAGGCCGATGTCTTCTGTCGCCTGGGCGGCTCCACGAGGCGGCCCGGAGAGCACGACGGGTGGAAAGGGTGCCGAGCAGCCTCCGCAAGAGGATGCAAGCGGGGTTGCGTCGGCCGGAATGGGTCTGAGACAAGCAGAGAGGAGCCTGATCAGCGTGACGCAGTGTCACTCCGGTGACGGCCAGCGATACGCACACGATCGCCCACGAAGCAACCGGGAAGAGGTGGTGGTAGCTGCGGGCGAGATGCGGACTCGAGACGACGAGCAGGCCGCACACGTCGCAGTCGGTCGGCACGTCGCACAGCTTTGCGCCGCAGCGTGGGCAAAGAAAGCCCTCTGGCTTGAGGTTGGCGTGGCACGCGCAGAGTGTTGCAAAGCCCGAGTCCGGCAATCGGGTCGGGAAGCCCATCATCATGAGGTCCGATGCCGGCTGATTCGATCGAGCGCCAGGCGCGGGCTGCCTGTTGGGTTGCTCGCCCGTCAGCGCGGGCGGTGGGATGCTCTCCCACATTAGGTCGCGCAGATGACCCTCATTCAGGGCGACACCAAAGGTGCCGCCCGTCTTGATCGTGAGATCGCGTGCGAGCTTCGTCTCGGCCGCGAGGCAGACGACCGACACTCGGACCTTGGACGTGACGAGCCCTTCCAAGGTGTCTGAAATTGAACCCGGATCACAAGACGTTAGGGATGAGAGCAAGAGCAGCACCTCGCGCGACGAATGTGAGGGGAGATGGCTGCAACGGATGGCGGCGTCAGTAAAGGCCCGTACTGACTATGACCGACAGTGCAAGACGGACCTCATGCCGCTGCGCGCCATCTCAAGACCGTTCTGCAGACTCGGCTCGCCAGCCGGCTCTAACCGCCGCTTGTCTTGTAGCACACGGAGAATCTCTTGCGGGTTGCCTGTCATGCCGTGCGACCTGTCAATTAGCGAGTCACGCCTGCTGCGCCGGCTTTGGTCGAACCAACGCACCTCCCATCTCAGTGAGCTGCTCCGCAACCCCAGACCGAAGGCCCGTTATGCCGATCTGCCAGTGAGATGGCTAGTATCAGGCTCGAGGTTCTTCGTTGGCGCGGCTGCGCGAGGGACGTACCTGACCCAAGGGGTTTTGATCAAACCACTCGGCAACAAACTCGCGCACGTACTCCAGCGTAAGGTCGAATCTATACATCGGGGGAAGACTCCGGATCAATTTAGCTCTTCAGTCAAGAAGCACGATATCGGACCTTGATGGCCGCAGATCCTTCTCCGTCATCGTGTCCGACAAGTCGAGCAGGATGGTCAGATGCCGGATAATTGTCCGCCTAACTGGTGCTGAATTCTGTTGTCTAAGAAACATCAGACAAAGGCATTGTCTTCAGCACGCTGCCCTGGCTAGCGGAAGTCAGAGGCTTCAGCGGCGCACCTCCTCCGTCGGCCTCGTGCGACGAGGGTCTCAACTGCACTCTCGAGGCTGCCCTCCTCATCCTCCTGGACGGCATCCCAACTCCGCTCGAAGCTACCCTCCCAGCGAGCAAGGCCTTTGTCCTGTAGCGGTCGGTTCGACAAGCTGTGAGCTCGTGGTCTAGCAGAGGAGACCTCCGCATGAGCCGATGAGATAGGCAGCTCACCTCGGCTCCTCCCTTACTGGCTCTGCCTCGCTTAGCTGGATTGACAGGGTCCGCCTCCTTGCCCTTGCCCTTAGCCTTACTCTTCTCAAGTGCACGTTTCCGAGCCGGGTACGAGGTTACGTCGTTGTCGAGGTCAAGGATGTCGTCGTCATCTAGATCGAGATCCGAGTAATCGTCCGAGTCGGAGAAGTCGTCGTCATTGCGGGCCATCGAGGCGGCGACCGAGCTGAGAAGGAGGCGATGACGTCTTGGGCCCCCCGAGGACAGAGAGGGCTTGTAAGATCTTGACGAGTGGGAAGATCGGCGGCGTACGGTCGTGGTCGGGTGACAAGGTGTCGTTGCGACGAGAGGCTTTGGACTTGCACTGTCGCCGGTTTGACCTCGTCTCCAACTCCAGCACCATTATCCCAAGGCTGGCTCAACCTAGCATGGCACCCAAACGCCCGCATCCTCTTGCGACCTCGACGCTGCCGTCGCCCTCGCGCCGGCGCTCCCGCCCGCGGCCGAGTTACGGGAACGAGTCGGACGAGGGCAGCGACATCGACTTCGCCTCCGCGTCAGACGACGCGTCGAACGACGGCGAGGCCTCGCCAGCACCTGCCGCTGCCGCCACGAGCGAGGATGTCCTTCTGCTCAACTCCGAGGACGAGAGCTCGCCCCTGACGCCAGTCAAGGTGCCTGAGAAGCAGTATGCTCAGCCTCAGAGGATGGAGAAGACTGCTTCGACCCCATCGACGACAACGGCTGCCCGACGCGTACAAGCCCGGCCACGAGCTTCAAGTGCGACAACGACGACAGCAGGCCACCGACGCTCCTCGCCTTCGACCGGCCCGAGACCAGCTAGTCGGCGCGTCAGCTCGGCCGCCCAAGTTGACTCCGTCGCCGAGCCTTCTACCTCTTCGAATCTGGTCCTCCCGTTGCCGCTCATCAGCTACGTAATTGAGCAGCTGCTCCGACCCGCTCCGCCGGCGCACCCGACCCCCGGCACCTCTCACACTCCAAGTCTTGGTCCCAGCCGTCTCGAAGCCGCATGGTCGCTCATCCGGCACGCTCTTTCGCCTTATGGCGGCAGCGCGACTCTCAGTCCTCGCGAAGAGGTTGAGCTTCGGCGGCTCGAGGGCTGGGTCGGCCTCAAGGTGCTGCGCAACAAGCAAGCCGGCAACTCTTACGAGGAGCACGGTCCGGGCGACGGCCGAGAGCTCGAGCGTGGGCTCGCCAAAGCGGTGCGTCCGATCAAGAATGGTCCGCGCGATTTGAGTATCGTCCCTGACTTGCTTCTGATCGTGCGCATTGCAGGTTGGGCTCTGCTACAAGGTGCGCTAACGATCCTCTTGCAGAGCGTTCTCATGACTATGCTGACAACCCGTACAATGACGCTTCTGAAGCACTCGAACCTTGCGCCATCTTATCTGGCGCATTTGACGGTTCTCCAGGCCTCGCTAACGTCCCTTCTCGTACGCGCTGTCTCTATGGTCTTTGCCCTCTCCTGCGCGCATTAGCTCACACAACCCCTTCCCCACCCCAGGACTCACCTAAGCTCGCCCTGAAGCGCCTGATCAAAGCGGCCGAGCACCCGGCACTCCACCACCCGGCAGCACGCTACCGATTGGCGCTCTCTACCGCTGGTTTACAGCTCGCGCACGGCAAAGCTCGGCTTGCGCTGAGCGCGCTCGCCGACCTCCACCGTCTTGCGCTGGATAGAGGTGATCGCGCATTGGCCGCAGCTGCAGCTGTCAATCGGCTTTCGATCTGCGCGAGGGAGGGTTGGTGGCCGGAGTGCCTCGACCTGAGCGCCGAGCTTGAGGCCGAGATGACGCCTGCGTCGCCGGTAGCGGCCGTCGATGCGGCCGGCATGATTATGAGTGCTGCGGCCGCTCCATCGCCAGACGACTCACTTGCTGGCTTGCCGGCCTCGCTCATGCCCCAGCTGCGCGCGCACTATCTCGTCGTCACCGTCCTCGCCCTAAATCACCTCGGCGAGGGAAGCCGGTGCGCGACGCGCGTCAAGGAGCTGCATGCACTGCTTGACGCCGAGGGCGAGGGAGGGGCAGGAAACGGAGGATCGATGGCCGGCCTTGGGGGTGGGTTGCTTGAGGTGCGTCCTCTGCTAAGCTTCGTCCGACATCTCAACTTCTCTGTGTAACAGCTGACCGACTATCTCCTTCTAGGTGCCCTTTGGCTCCGACGGCGACTCGTTGCTTCTTGCGTTCACTCCACCCCAAACGCTATACGTGCTCGCCTGCCTCGTCACGGCCCTTGCCAAACGCGATCCGACTGGCAAACGACCGAAGAAGCGGCTATTTGCCGAGGAGGGTCTGCGGCAGCTCGCCCAGGGCGAGAAGGGGACTGCGTGTGCGTTCTAAGTAGTAGAGTTCGCCGTGAACGATGGCCGACTGACTCTCCCTCTTCGCCATATATTCGCCTCAGCTCCTGATGCAGGAGCTCTGGACCTCGCCGAGGCCGAGCACGAGCAGCACGTTCTCAAGACCGAGTTGCTATGCGAGACTGCTGGCGTAGCCATCGTCCGATCCGAATTTGGCACGGCCTCGCATGTGCGTCGTGTGCAGGTTGGAGCGCTTTGTCTTCGTGCAATACTGCTGACGTGCTTTGCCTCGCGCTTCTCCTTGATAACTAGATCCTCGCCAAGATCACGGCCCACACACGCCAATGCGGCCTTTTCGGTGCCTTTGCCGCGCAGATCACCCTTCTTCAAGCTTACCTCGCCCATGCGACCGGCCAATCTGCATCGGCGCTGGACCTCTACCGCGTAGCGGCCTTCCTCGCGGCCTCTGCCGCCTCTTCATCCGGATCCAGTGCTTTGGCCTCAAGGAATGACCTCGTCAAATCGGCTCGGCTCGGCGAGGCTGGCTTGCTGATCGGTCTCGGCCGGGCTGCTGAGGTCTGCAAGGAGGCGCGTACTCTCGCGCGAGACGTCTGGGGCGGGCCGACGACGACGGGCGTTGCAGCAGTGACAGGCGGCCGGTCGCAGGAGGCCAACGTCGGTTTGCGCATCGCGGGTGGACTAGTGTTGGGCGTCCTCGAAGAGGAAATCCTCAGATCCAAGTCAGTCTTTGGGTGCTGCAGAATGCTTGACTCTTCCTCTCCTTGTAGCTGATGCAGCTCCTGATCATTGCGTCGAGTAGACAGCACATGAAGTCGTGCCTCGATCTAGCTTCGGGCTCGCTGGACAACTCGGCCAAGCCGATCATCCTCTCGCTGACAGCGGCGCTGTTCGTCAATACGCGCGAGAAGCAGTCGATCGTCATGCTCGAGACGGCACTCCAAATGGCGCGTTCGCTCGGGCCCGAAGGAGCCGGAGGCAACGCTGCACTTGGCGCCTGGCTCGGTGAGAAATATGAGTGTGCGTCTGTCAATTTTTGCTGGTTCCGTTGCCGCTCCTGCTGATCCTTCTTACGCCCACCAGCTGTCGTACGCAAGAATGGCCAAGCTGACAAGGCCGATGCAATGGCCAAGCGTAACGGCTCGCATCGTCAGCGACTCTTGCAGATCCGGACCAAGGCCGGTGGAGGCGCGTACCAGCCCTGGCTCGCTGGTCAGGCTGCCGAGCGTGGCGCCGAGGTTTGACGAGGAAGCGCAGCAAATCCGTCTGGAAAAGGCTCTAGCTAGCCCTCCGGCGTAAAGGGCATCTTGGACACCACCGTACTGATACGCTCCATTTCAAGCTCTCTGAAGGGAGGCGTAAAGTTCGTTGGTTCCAAAAAGGGCCAGCCAGCTCCACCCCTTCTCTTTTCTTTCATAGTAACCGCCTACCACCGCTCGCTCTCGCCTTTCCCCTCTCGCCAGCTGGGATCGGCTCTCGTCATGATCTCCATGTCTCAACAGCCTGACAACTCTAGTGCGCTTGCTGATCAAAGGGTCCTGGTTGAAGGCTGGACGGGCGATAATGGAGTGCGTTCTCGCCGACGTAGACCTCTTCGACACATGCGCGCAAGGCTTAGAGAAGAGATGACGGCGGAGATTGAGGTCTCGACTGCCCCGCTCCAGACTCTTCCGAAGGAGAAAGGAGTACGTTTGTTGAAGATCCATCCTTCTTTCCCCCGTACCATTCGGATCGTTCTCATCCTCGTTACCCCAGACCACATTGCGCCACAAAACGTTCCGTCACGACAGCAGGCGCATCTGCTCTAGCCGTTGGCGGCTTTGCGACTGCAGCTGTAGATAGATGCAGCGACGGCGCCGTGCCGTCCGCTCTACTGCCATCCTGTCGCACCCGGCGGTTGGTCTGCACAGCTGAAGACTGTCCGCTGT